>CAIGQQ010030458.1:239611-255619 GCA_903798035.1 Danio albolineatus | reverse complement strand
ATATATATATATATATATATATATATATATATATATATATGGCTGTGCAATATGGACAAAATTTATATTGTGTTTTTTTTTACAATTTTGGCAACTGTTTTTGCTTTTTCAAACGTGCTACATACACGCATTCTAAATATATTCAGTGCTCAAGAAGTGCATAACAAAACATTTCACAAAAAAAAACATAGTATTAAGTTTAATAAATAAAACTAGTAAAATTGTCTTTAAAATAGACAACATAAATTAATATTAACTAACCTCAACTCTAGTTAAAACAATATACACAGTAGTACTAACTGCATGATAAAACTGTAACAAATTGTCTTAAAAATATTATTTTAGACCGCTCCAATTGGTCCACCGTTTTTATGCTGTTAAATTGGAAAAGAAAGGACTGGGTGTGTTTATTTAACCCCGATATGATGGTCTATACACTATACTTACACATATGTCTGTCCAAACAGCTTAAAGTAGATTTTTCAAAACAGGTGCCCTTTAAGCTGTCGCACTGATGACCTTTTTTTTTTTTTTAATTATACGCAAATTGCAACAGATGTGCAACAGAAACGCATGTTGTGAGGGCTTTAAAATGTATCAACTGGAATGAATTAAAGCAAAATTGGTCAATTGATGCATCCCTATTAACCTGTAAACATTAAACAATAACACGTACACGTTTTAGCACAAAGTTCCTGTTGGTTTTGTTGCTGGTTACTGTGAAGATTAGTTGCATTTCAGTCAGTGTGACCATGTCTCACACTTCTGTTGTTGTGCTTGCAACCGGCCAAAATATTGACCTATTTTAGAAAAACTTTTTTTTTTTTTTTTTAAGGCACAAGCTGTTGTCATTCTCCCAGATTTCTGCTACTTCAAATATTTTCACTCTCTGCTCTGACCTCTGAGGCACCAGGGTTAGCTTGTGCTGCTCTCAAGCTAATAGCAGAGCAGCACCTGCAATGGAGACTGGTGTGAGGATAATAAGGACTCCTCTGTTTGGCCGAATTTGGAGTAATTCTGCATGCGACACAAACGCTTGGGCCATGAAATATGTATTAAGTTTAAGTTAGTGTAGCTCTCTGCAGTATGCATATAATATTAATGCGATTGATGACATTTTTAATATATATTTTGCAGCTCTAGTTGGAACTGGTTCATGCAAACTTTAAAATGGTCTTTGCAGGTGTCCTGTATAATGGGAGCTATAAAGACTCAGACCCCACAGCCCAGAGTCTTCTCCAGAGGGGTAAGTTAAAATGAATACTCACCAAGGAATTTTTACTTTTTACTTAAACATACATACTTTACATTTAGTTAAGTTACTTTAAGTAACTATATGGCTGACACAAAATATGTACAGTATCAGAGGTGTTATTGATTTTTTTTTTTAAAGATAATGTAATATTAATGAGTTATTTCTGGCATCTTACCTTGGCAACACTGTTTTTATTTTTACATATAGCATGCTAATTCCTTTGCAGTGTTTCCCCTACCATAGGATTAGGGGGGCGCCCCGCCCTCCCAACGGCTTTCCCCGCTCCCCCCTTTAAAGTCAAGTTAATGTTTTTCTAAATGGTTTGTAAATGTTTTTTTTCTTTTAATAAACAAGCTAAATAGCCTATGCAGGGCTTAATTTGTGCCGAAACACGCCAGATCCGAGTCCGGCATCTCTGAAATCTGATCCAGCACCTCATTTTACCTATCCCCCTTATCAAATTGCCCTCCTTCCCCGTCCGCTGTTCACTTTCACCTTTTTCCGCGACTACCCGGGTCCCCAACTCTTCTCACTTTCGCCCGCGACACCCCTCCAGCATCCAACGCCCCGCCATCCACCCATTTACACAACGGCATGTCTTTTCTGTCTCTACACGGTCGCGCATTTACAAATCTCTGCTCTCTGAATCGCGCACGGTCGAGTCCCACACAGCCACTCTCTGAATGTCAGAATGTCGTCTGACAGCAATAACGTTGTTTTGAAGGGAAATTTTGCTTTATCAGTTGTAATGAGTTGTACTCCATGTCCACTGCATTTCTGGCCATAGAATATTAGATAAATGATTTGTATTGCTAACTTTTAACTAAACTTTTAATCCATTACGTGTCATAACATGTCATAACATAACCACGACCGGCACGAGGTTACGTCAAACAACGTAAATTTGATCATGATTATGTTTATGTTACGTAACACACATGGATTTTGGCTGGCTAGGATGTTGCGTCAACCTACAGAAAACAGAAAAGGGTCGTTTGAGGTGCGCCTCGCCTTGACTGCAATGTAGACGGCAGCAGGCGGCTGCAGTAAGAGGAGGGCTCAAAAAATACATCAGAAGTTGGACACTTCCCGAATCTCGCTGTTTTGCCGCCTGGAAACGTCACCAGTGGCAGAGATCGCGGACGAATGACCTCAAGAAATATTATAACTTATAGTAAATTTAAAATTGTTTTTGAACATGTTTTTTTTTTTTCAATATTTGGTTATGTTTATAGTTGCTGTGATACTATATAGAATTTAAATAGGCTATATTTATAATATGCATATGGTTTAATAACACTATAGTATTCCAATAAGTTACTATAGTATTTTTTTAATGTGGGAGTGGATGCAATTGAAATATCAAAAAGATGGCCAGAATCACAGAAGATGAACAGCTCATTACTTAAAAGGTTGAACTGTATTTAAAATATACATCTGTAAAGATGTACCACTGTATTCAACAGTGGTAAACATTAAAAGAATCAACAAATAAACAGCTTATACAGTGCCCCCCCCCACCCCCCCCCCGCCCCCAAAAAAAATCCTGTAATCCGAGGGGAAACACTGCTTTGTATTCTTTCAAGTCCATTAAATGTTTTATTTGTTTTGTAAAGAGTATAATTTTGAAAAACCCCTAGATTTCAACAGTTTAGTTTAACCATTTTTATAATCTCCAAGTCTGACAGGAACACTTTTAGCTTAGGTTAGCATGATTCATTTAATCAGATTAGGAAAAAAACCCAAAGAGTTTTAATAATTTTCCTATTTAAATCTGTAGTTGCATCATGCACTTTGACTGACTGAAAATGGAATATGCTATTTTCAAGGCTGAAATGGCTAGGAACCAGGACCGGACAAAGAAATTGTTCAGAACAAGCTTTAAATGTATTTTGTTTTGTTTTTACTTTTTGGGATTAGATCTTCTGGGAATTTCCCCCTTTGGGTTAAATTGCAATCAGAAATTACAAGACAAAGAGCCAAGATGGCAGGTTAACAACATTACACAAGTTTAACATATTGCAACTCAGTAGATAAGAGGAAGTTTTCATAAGTACAAATACAAAACATTTATCAACATTACTTTTCAGTGCATGAGCAAAGTTTGAACACAATTTCTTTTTCTAAACATTCTTAGACCGGAAGACAAGGTCATCTACCACCTCTCAATCTTTTCGGTTTGGTGGTAGCACACACCTGGGGTCCAAAACTTTTAGCATGTAAATAAATACAGGATTTTTCACTGTATAAATGTGCATCATGTCTTTTGCAAAATACATTAGCAGTGCACTTGCAGCATTGTAAAATGTTAATGTGTTTTCAACTTTAGGTGTGCCTGGAAACCACATGCTTCCTATTTGCATGCGCAAACCATGTGTCTCTATTTGAAATAATGAACTTGAGCGTGCAAAAGACATGTTATGTGAATGACCCAAATTGTTTATATTGGGTGGGTTATATTAGTCAGGGAGATGATCAATAACCCGCTGGTTGCTCTGTCTGAGCTCCAGCCTGCTTCTGTGGAGAGAGGAGAACCTTACAAAAGGACAACCATCTGTGCAGCAATCCACCAATCAGACCTGGATGGTAAAGTGGCCAGACGAAAGCCACACTAAAGGGCCCACTAGCAGCCTGAATTTGCCAAAAGGTATCTGAAGGACTCTCAGACCATAAGAAATAAAATGGTCTGATGAGACTAAAATTTAACTCTTTGGAGTGATTACCAGGCGTTACGTTTGGAGAAAACCAGGCACCGCTCATTACCTGACTAATACCATCCCTACAGTGAAGCATGGTAGTGGCAGCATCATGCTGTGGGGATGTTTTTCAGCAGAAACAGCAAGACTAGTCAGGATTGAGGGAAAGATGAATGGAGCAATGTACAGAGACATACTGAATGAAAACCTGCTTCAGATGGGGTGAGGAAAGTGACCCAAAGCACACCCCTAAATAATAAATTTAATACATTTGCAACAATTTCCAAAAAAATAACTTTGTAATTATGGTGTATTTTGTGTAGAATTTTTAGGAAATTAATACATTTAATCCATTTTAGATTAAGGCTGTAACACAAAAAAGTGGAAAAAGTAAAGTGCTAGGAATACTTTCCGGATGCACTGTAACTCAGCCACACAATGTCTGATGAGATTACTTTCCTGAGGACATCTACATGTGCATACTGAGTCACAGTCATAGTGCCACCTGCTGACAGAAGGAAGTTTGGCATAATTTTGTGTATTTTTTTTTTTTTTTTTTTTTTTTTTTTTTTTTTTTTAAATTCTTCAGCTTAAATTACTCTTGTCCACTGTTCTTGGTCATTCTAAAGCCACCGGGCAGCAATGAGCCCAGGTGCAAGGTCCCTTGCACTGCTGTGTTAGTGTTTAGTGTTCAAAATTATTTGCATTTAAAGAGATTAACTATTTATTTTATAGCTTAATTTGTACATGTTGTATAAACAAATGCTATTGAACTAGGCTGAAGCTTATATAATTTATAATTTATTTGAATAAATAATTTAAAAGGCACTTACAAAGATTTGCTAAAATCAGAAAGAATGAACAGTGGTGCTACATTTTATCTGCATTAAAGAATTCAAAACAGAGATACCAACAGTTAAATATTGGGTTAAAATAAATTTCATATTCAGTGAAGGAGGCCTTAGACAGACTTCATTATATGACAGAGAACTTAGCTCTCCATTGCTACACTTACAAATTTTACAGAAAAAGGCACAATTTGGCTAACTCGTCATTTCGATCCATGCTAACTGTTTTCACACACACTGCTTCACAACTACAGTACACATGACCCTAAATTCCTCAGCATCAGTCACAGTCTGTTTAACATTTTCATAATCCTCATGTTTCTCATTCACACTACATTATACTACCATACACAGTATTAAATCTTTCTGAAGCGATTTGCAAGCTTGTTAACGCAGAGCGCTGCTATTTCTGACCAGGATGCCTGGACCAATTACATGCCTGTCTGTTGAAACCGCACTTCTCTTTGACAAATGATCAGCATTTGTGCCACTGTTTGTGTACATTTCTAAGCTTTTTGATTGGTTTTATACAACATTTAACACCCTATTTAGAGAGCAGAGATATTGTTGTTTCATGGGATACCCAGAATATCGAGAAAGTCTCATTAATCAATTTTATTTCTCCAAAGGGCAATTATGTTGAAGAGCCCAAAGGGCTATCCTTGGCTTAAGTATGCATCGAAGTGTTGAATATTAATTTTGCAGCTTGCAGAAACATAGTTCTTCCAGCTGAAGAAGTATAATTGCTTCAGTCAAAGTTGGTTACATGAAGGTGTTGTTTTTTGCCGCTGACATAAACGGAATGAATCACACCTTTTAAAAAATACACAACAAAATACCTAGAACTGGAATTTCAAAATTATTATTTTATTTTTTGGTAGATTCAAACTGTAACATTAATTCCTGGAGATGGAATTGGTCCAGAGATCTCCACTGCAGTAATGAAGATATTTGAAGCAGCTAAGGTAAGTTTCTGTTGTTTGTTTTACTGTTCTGGAATATGGCCAAGGCTGCAGGGTTTAACAAGTGATTGTTTTCTGTGTGTACATTTGAGCTGTTTTCAGTCTTGCATTAGGTAGTAAAATTAGGTAGGCATGCTTTTAAAAATTCACAAAGATGCCAACATTTTTCTCATCCAGACCCCAATTCAATGGGAAGAGAGAAATGTGACTGCCATCAAGGGACCTGGAGGTAGGTGGATGATACCTCCTGAGGCAAAAGAATCGATGGACAAAAACAAAATTGGGTTAAAAGGTAAATCAGCACAATCACATCTATGAATGTTTATAGTATTTATGGAATTAGCATGTTAAAATATTAATTCCAGGACCCCTGAAAACACCAATTGCTGCTGGCCACCCATCCATGAACTTGCTGCTACGGAAGACCTTTGACCTGTATGCCAATGTGCGTCCTTGCGTGTCCATTGAGGGCTATAAGACACCTTACACTGATGTAGATCTGGTCACCATCAGAGAAAACACGGAAGGAGAGTATAGTGGGATTGAACATGTGGTATGTACTTTTTAATCAGTTACTTTTAAAATAATTAAACCAAAAACTCATCCTGGGTTAGTTGTTTTTATTCTTTTGACTTAGAGAGCATTTGCATTATTTTTTTTATCTAATTGTGAAAAATCATTCTACACCTAAAGCCCTGTTCGCAGTTATACACATGAATAATTTAACATTTAGTATTTAACACTGAATAATGCACATAATCATTACTTGAAGTAATCATTGTCATAGAAGTTTATACTTTTTTTCAGTTGTGAGAAATAGAAGTTTCTAAAATAGAAATGTCAGGTGATGTTAGAACAAAGAACTCATTTTAACATGGAAATTATTATTTTTGTCACGAGTAGACTCTTAGTCAGACACACTTATGCTGTTGTCGTCAACTTGGCAACCAGTGAGTCGACAAAGAGGCCAGGTGAAAAAGTGTTTTGAATTTAGAGTGCAATGCCTACTTAAACCACTGGGTGTCAATCTTGCATACTGCACCTTAAATGCAAAAATCTAATTCCACTAGTAGTAGTCTTGAGATTTGGTGAGCATGTTTTTTTTTCTTTCTTTCTTTCTTTTTTTACCCAAGTATATCTACATGAAATCAGGATAATGGGATTCACTTTCCTTTTTTTTTCTGCAACTCTCTATATACTTATCTTTATTTAGACTTTTAAGTCCTGTATAGAACAATAGGGTAGCATTTGACCTTGGGGGCAAAGCAGCATATTGGCTCCCTTCACATATGTCAGAGCTAGTCTTACTTTATACTAACTTTGTATTAACCAGTTTTTTTATACAGTGGTAGCAGGAAATCAGTGTGGACTGCTAATATTTCAGTGCTCTATAGGTAGGTGGTATACAGCTCCTCTGATTTAGATCTCTCTTGTACCAAACCCTAGTGTGTGAAGAAAAATATGATTTTTTTCTTTTGGTCATTAAATCCCATTCATTTAATCTTCCTTTTGTGTGTTCATGTTATTCCACATGTAGACCCATAGAAGTCCACCGTATGAAACTTGCTGTGCAAAAAAGTTAATGAGTTTCCACACTGCACAGCAGTCTTTTTTACATCTTGCCTCTTTGTGTGTACTAACATAAGCCTGTTTCAAAAAAAACAAAAAAAAAACCCTGATACAATCTAACTGATGTTGATATACCAAACTGGTTATCACATCGGTATTTTAATTGCACTCTTTTTTTTTTTTTTTTTTTTTTGCTGTGAATCAGATCGTGGATGGAGTTGTTCAGAGTATTAAACTAATCACAGAGGAGGCCAGCAGACGCATTGCTGAGTATGCATTTGAGTATGCCAGGAATAACCAAAGAACCAGTGTCACTGCTGTTCACAAAGCTAACATCATGTAAGTGTGTCCTTCTAAAGCAGGGATGTCAAACTCCAATTCCTGGAGGGACGCAGCCCTGCACAGTTTAGTTCCAACCCTAATTAAACACACCTGATCTTTCAGGCTTGTTTGAAACCTACAGTACCAGTAAGTGTGCTGAAGCATGTTTGCTAAACAGTGCAGGGCTGCGGCCCTCCAGGAATTGGAGTTTGACATACTTGTTTTAAAGCATCACAAATCACATCCTTAGTGCACTATGGTTCAAAAGTTAGGGTTGGGGTTGATAAGTTTAAAATTAATATTATTTTATGTTAATGTTATTATTTCAACCAAGACAACATTTACAAATATTCTAATACAGTAAACATTGTGTGAAGTATTGTTGAAATTTAAAATAAAATTAATGCATAAAATCTCATTCACAATCATGTCATGATTATAAAGGTTTCAGGTCTTAGGAACACCACTTCAAGTAGTGCAAATTACTTCAGATTTCAGCATTACATGATCAAAATGTACTTTAAAATAGTTTCTAATCTGCTTATTTGCTGCTTGAGAAACATTTATTTTTGATTGTTTTGATCTCTAATAGAAACAGTTTGCTTATTTTTATAAAAAAAAATATATTTTTTGTTATTCAATAAATAAAGTGTTCAAATAAATGATTTTTTCTAGGCGGATGTCTGATGGTCTGTTTTTGCGGAAATGCAGAGAGGTTGCAGAGAACTTTAAGGATGTGAAATTTACTGAGATGTATCTGGATACAGTGTGTCTCAATGTAAGTATAGATCTCTTTCATACCTAATTCTTTAGAACTTTATTTTTACACATCTTGCGTCTGTAGCAGACAAGCATGGTTGTGTGATAAGTAGTAAATCTCTGAAGGCCAGACAGTTCTTCGAAACTCCAAATAGCCACAAAGATTATTGTTTTGCTTTTTCATCTTAAAATAGGTCATACATGTGAGTCACGTAGAACTCTAAAAGAAATAATGGGTGGGGTGCAGTGGATATGACATTCTATAAACTCATTAACGAGAAGATGCTTGCACGGATACATTGATTATACTGAGCTTAAATGTGCTGTATGTAAGTTTTTGGCTTTTTCTAAATACTACATATATCATAATACGTTTTCAGTGCTTAAGTCAGTTATACTTCTTTGAAAATGGGCATTTTGTGTTGGTATGTCTGTCTTTGTTTTGGCCCTTTTAGCCATCCCGCTACCAGTTTACCCAATTATATTTCAGCAGCCTGGGTTACTTTGGGGAAAACGCCATAATTCATTTCAATCTTGAAGGCTGAAGGGGGACAGCAGCAGTCTGTGACGTGAGACATACATTTAGAGTTTGGTTTTTAATTAGCAAAAATATAAATATTATAATTGTAAACTTTAGCTAAGCAGGTTCTTTGTAACACAGTGTTCTTACAAGATTCCAGCAATTCGGCTATTAGCACCAGGCTTAACACGACAGAAACATTTGAATACAGCCTTTCAGAATCACAGAATAATATACTGAACTCCAATGAAACGGTAAGACCTATAATCTAATTTATACATATTAAACGTCTTTAACTTCATTAAAAGTAAATGCTGAGTCACTGACTGCAAATCGACAAATATCACAGTTGCAATGTTTAATTTCAAACTTCTTTTTTTTTAAAAATAATTTATCTGATCTGACATCTGCTGCTGTTTCAGTATGTAAATAGATGTCATGTTAATGTCATCACATTGGTAGCATTTAACATTGAATAAAGCACATAATCAGTGCCTGAGGTGATCATTGTCACAGAAGTTTATGTCATTCATCAGTCACAAGAAAAAGAAATTGTGTATTGTTTAAATTTACTATCCTTTCATTGTTTAGGATTATAACATCCAATAAATATAACTGCTGTAAAAATTTATCAGATTTTTTTTGTATTATTGTACTGTTGTATAAACGATGTCAGTCAGTGTAGCCATATCAGTTTGTGTGTATCAGACACAGAAAATGAAGAGGACATAGCTGAACCTCATACCTGGTTTCTAAAATAAAATTTGATAGACATTTAGCACAATCGCCTCACAGCAAGAAGGTTGCTGGTTCAAGCCATGGCTGGATCAGTTGGCATTTTTGTGCAGAGTTGTGCACAGTCCAAAAAGATGCACTATACAGTAGGTAAATTGGGTAAGCTAAATTGTCCGTAGTGCATCTGTGAATAAGTGTCTTGTGTGTTTTCCAGTGATGGATTGCAACTGGAAAGGTATATGCTGCATATAACATATGCTGGATAAGTTGGCGGTTCTTTCCGCAGGTGCTACCTCAGATTAATAAAGGGACTATCCAAAAAGAAAATGTGTGAATTGTTAGAACATCTCAACAACAAAATGTAAAAAATAAAATAAAATAAATAAAAGTAAGAATAACGATAATAATTGAATCTACAAAAATATTAAATTAATCTTTATTTATATAGTGCTTTTACAATGTGGATTGTGTCAAAGCAGATTAACATAGAAGTTCTAGTAAATTGAAACTGTCAGTACAATTTTCAGAGTTAAAGTTCAGTTTAGTTTAGTTCAGTGTGGTTTAATTTTTACTGCTGTCACTCCAAACAACATCGCAGAAATATATACAGTTAATCAGCATACATTTTTTTTTTTCTCTAAATTGCGTTTAGTCAATGTTAAACAGTTTTAAAGTCTAACCAGTCTGGCAAAATTTAGACCGATTATAGCTAACTTTTCTAAATGAATTTAGACATCTTATAATCATTTACAACTAATCTTTGTGCTTGTTATCAATGTAGTTTAATAAGTATTTAAAATGTGGTCCCCTGTCTCATCTAAACAGATATTTATGATCAAGTTTTAATCATTCTCAGTGGCAACTTCCCAGTAAACACTGGATCATTTGTTAATTATCGGAAGGTATTTGAAGTAATAAAGGTACCCTAAATCAAGCTTATTTTTGCGAAATCTTTATATTACCTAGAAATTACTATTTTGTTTATTTTTTTCTTCACTAGATGGTACAAGATCCCTCTCAGTTTGATGTACTCGTAATGCCTAACCTTTATGGTGACATCTTGAGGTGAGTTTATGTAAATTGTTTGTGATTGTAGGATCAAATTCCTGCTGTTGCAGATCGAAAAGTAATGTGCATAAATTAAAAACGCAGAATAAGAAACAATGCTCATGAGCTCATATTTAAATGTTTTGTTTAAATACCAGTCTTTTGCTTACAGTCTTTTCCCCTTTGCCATTGTTACCACATTTTGTGCTTGTGTTTCCAAAAGATGCAATTCGAGTTTTGTTTGACATCACTCCAATGCCACTCATGGCTGCTCAGTGTGTGCTTTTGTTGCCAGGAGTGTCAGATGATATAGACACCTGCCAGTGATCAGAGAGGATTCATAGAAATATTATATACTGTATCTCAGAGGTGTGGACTCGAGTCATGTGACTTGGACTCGAGTCAGGCTCGAGTCATGAATTTGAAGACTTCAGACTCGACTTGACAAAATATGAAAAGACTTGCACTTCGACTTGGACTTGAACATAAATGACTTGGACTTGCACCTACTGACTTGTAAAGACTTGCTACTTCCCATAAAAAGCGCAAAGATAAAAGGTATGTTGACACGGAGCGCTCGATCTCTGCATGTCTGTGTATGTGTGTGTGACAGAGAGCATGCGCGCATTCGGCACGACAGCCAATGAGATTACAGTAGTTTGTTTTGATTCGTGACAACGTGACAACAACGCGAACGCGCCAGTTTGCAAAATGATACCGAAGATTGTTTCGTTTGGCTATAAAATTATGAGGTGGTCAACAAAAAACTAATTGCAGTATGTAAAACATGCGGGTCGAAGATTACAGACAGAGAGGCCACAACTTCCAACTTTGTTCGACACTTGAAGTTGCACAAAGAAAGGTACGTTTTGAATGAATGTCAAGATTACCTTATTATGGCGTAATTTCACTGACAAATGTCGTAAGCGCAGTATTACAAGTCAAAAGCGCATTCATGTAATATGAGTGAGCGAATCTTTTTGCTCACGCGACGGTTTTCGCTGTTCGTGGACAAAGCGCATTCATAACACAGCTGCTCACGCGCGATCTGCTCTCGCTCTGTTAGATGATGCAGACTCACAATTTTTGTGTCTTGTGTTTCCTCTTCCTTTCGTGCTTTTGCTCTCCAGAGATCCCACTGTTAAATTGGTTATTCCAAGAATGTTGATGTGGTTTATACATTGCTACACTATTAACAGTAAACGTAAAACTAAAGGTTAAGGTAAATTCTATAATAAATTCTAGTGTTTTTGAGTGTTAGGTACACTGCCTGTGTTTTAGGCTAGTATTATTTACAACTTGTTAATAAATGCTTCAGCATACTGTAGTATTAAGAATAGTCAACTGATAAAATGAAATAGAAAGTGTAGTTTCACTACAGTAAAGTGTGATGGATTGTAGTATAATATACCCTATATTGTATAAAAACACAGCACTGGGTAATTTGTTTATATTACACTTGTGTTACCATAGCAACTATAGTATTACCACAACAGATTAATTTAAATACTGTACTGTAGTAGGCTACTGTTCAAAACACTGTCCATGCCAATATACATGTTCAGGGACCCTGTGGAGCAGCTTCTCCTTAAAATGAAGATGATGACAGGGAAAATGTCCTCCAAAATCTCATCAATGTGGAAGACAACAGAGACTAGTTCACTTTATTTTAGTTGACATGATAAAATGGGATTGATAGTGACATTTATTTCAAGAGTGAATATTACAGTAATACCTTATCAAGTTTTTCATTATTTTTATCAGTTACATTTCTGCTGGCGTTAGTTATATTTTAGTTTAAATGCTTTTATTTGATTAGTATAGTGCACCTTTTTGGTGTTTAATAAATGTTTTTAAAATAAAATGTATCCTTTACATCCATTCTCTGTGTCTTTAAGTGTTTGAAACTGGAAATATCTCATCATATAACACACAGCCATAAATGTTATGGTTTTTTAGATAAAAAAATGTAATATGCAAGTCTATTTTAGTATTTTTATTCACATAAATAGTGCACTAATATAAATCATATCCAAAAGCACAAATAGAAGAGGGAAAACAAAACACAAATTGTGAGTCTGCATATAATCTCCCTGAGCGAGTGTACTAAGAGCGCGCAAGAAAATGTCTGTGAAGAGTGCATATTTGAGAGCGTAAGAATTTGCGGGTGACCAGTGTATATTTGATAGCTCGCAAGCAGTTTTGTCCAGAAACAGAGGAAATCGGTGCACAAGCATCGGGTAGAGAGCAAAGTTCTTCAATGTTATGTAAAGAAAACATTGTTATTGTGTGTATGAAGTAAACTACTTCATTGAGAATATGTGCTTAGGGATGCAACGGTTATAGATTTTGGTTGTACGATTATAGTATGAGAAGTTATCACAATTATTAAGTATTCATTAATTTCAAACACCACTAGTTTAGAAAATCACATGAAAACTCCTTATATTTTAAAGTTTTATTTATTTGTGCTCAGTAACCAATTAATACAGCACATAACAGGGTTCAACGCTAAGGATTTTTTCTACTGGCAGTTCAGATTTTTACTTGCCCTGCCAAAATTTTCACTGGCCCCACCAAACAAAAAGTAGTTAATAGCTGTTTCTTAGCCACATATTTTTATTAATGTGTCTAAAACAGACATAATTGTATACATACGCTTTTAATTAATTTATTTATTCTATTGAATTAATCAGTCTGTTTAAAAACGTTGGCTAGAATTATGCATTGTAGAGTTAACTTATTGAGAGAAATAACAGATGAAGCGGTGTTGTGCCAAGAAACACACCCTGCTGTAAATTGCACCCCTTCTGAAATGTGCATATATTAACTTAAATGTATTTAAATTAATATTAGAGTTATGACAATAAATGACAGTGACTGAGGTGAGTTTCATGAATGGAACCTTTACCTTACAGAAGATTGTATTTAAATAAATAAATAGATTTAATTTAAATACAACACTGATTAGATTAAAGTGAATTGTTTAGTGTGTGGTTTAGTTGAAAACTACAACAATTTTATGTTTTTCATTTGTTTAAAACTCTTCAAAATGCCTAGTTTTAGAAACATTACATCAATCTATACAGCAGTCATATATATATATTTTTTTTTATTTTTATTTTTTTTATTTTTTATTTTTTTTATGTTGACTGCTAGAATAGAATGCTAATGAAAGTCTATGAAGGGGGTGTATTTCTCGGCACAACACCGGGACTACAGTCAGATCATGAAGCAGATCAATGTTGATTTTCTTTCATTCAGAAATGAACAAAACAACAGGCCTAATATAAAATATTCATTCATTCATTCATTTTCTTTTCAGCTTAGTCCCTTTATTAATCCGGGGTCGCCACAGCGGAATGAACCGCCAACTTATCCGGCATTTGTTTTTTTACGCAGCGGATGCCCTTCCAGCCACAACCCATCTCTGGGAAACACATTCATACATTCTCATTCACACACATACACTATGGACAATTTAGCTTACCCAATTCACCTGTACCGCATGTCTTTGGACTGTGGGGGAAACCGGAGCACCCGGAGGAAACCCACGCAACCACGGGGAGAACATGCAAACTCCACATAGAAATGCCAACTGGCCCAACCGGGTCCTGCCCCAACCGGGGATCGAACCAGCGACCTTCTTGCTGTGAGGCGAACGTGCTACTCACGCGCCACCGTGGCGCCCCATATAAAATATTATAAGATTAAAATATGAATACGATCAGATGGTAATTTCGCTCAATTTTCCAAACAGGTAAACAGCGCTCGGTAATATTGCAGCATGCTTTCACTTTCATATTCAACACGAAATGCACATTTACTGGTAAGAATGATGACATCCCACCCTACTCATAATTCGCTCTTCATAAGGCTATTACACAACCATAATACACTGATATAGCCTGCTTCGTCAGTTCGTTGGATTGTTTTGTTTGTAAAACCGAACCACTAGGTCGTTTTAATCGAGCCGAGATCACCTCATCAAAGATGTTTCATTCTATCCTTTATTCCAAATAGAATGGACGGTTAACGCTGTTATAGTTGCTTAACTTTCTTTATTGACACAAAACATTTGATCAGTACTCTCGAGAAGCCCCTGTCTGCAGACTGCAGATCGGGCGGTGCTGCACATGGGGCGGGGCTGCACATGCAGCCACGCCCACTTGTAATTCCATTGGTTAGGAGAAGCCCCTGTCTGCAGACTGCAGATCGGGGTGGGGCTGCACATGGGGCGGGGCTGCACATGCAGCCACGCCCACCTGTAATTCCAGTGGTTAGTGGAAACGTAGCGTCGATCTCCACTACGTGGTGTCAGTAAACAGGAAATGCATTTACAACTTCTTAAATATTGTTTTTTTATGGTTAGTAAACAGAAAATACACAGAAGTGGACATTCTTGCTGAGTGTTTTATACGTTAATTATGTACGTTATTACATTATGATCTTAATCGATGAAGAAAACAGTTATGTGAATTTCACAATTCTCCTCCTAAAAATATTATGACAATTATATTAAACCGGATCCCAAAAAAGACCCTTTTCACAATGATACCACTTCACCTCTGCCTTTCAGCAATGCAGTGTTTTTAGTTCACTTTCATTTTTAGTTCCGGTTTGCCTTTAAATGAATAGGAGACTTCTCTGGAAAATTCACAACTGAAAACGTTAGCATTACATGTTGTGATTTAAAGGGCACCTTTGATGAAAAATCTACTTTTTAAGCTGTTTGGACAGTCATATGTGTAGTTATAGTGTACAGACGGTCATTTTGGGGTGATATAAACACACCCAGTCCTTTTTTTTTCCAATTTAACAGCATAACTCTACGTAGGAGTGCGGTCCCCCCGCCCACCGAATTGATTGACAGCTGCGTATTAACATGTCTCCGTAGTAACGTGTATAATCATATCAACAAGACAGGACGTGCGCAAAACAACCGGGAATAAAAGGTCTGTTCAGTTCGCGAAGGTCATCAATCACCATCGAATGTGATCTAGAGTGAGTTTCACAAGTTTAACACGTGTTTAAAACAGTGCATGTTTGTAATGAACTACAGCCATTTACTTCAGCTTTACTTCATCAGCACAGCCGTGTGTCAGCAAAAAAGACGCTTCAATCTCGGTTTGTTGACATTAAATCAGGTTTATTTAGTACATTAACATACAGATATCCATACAGCAGTGGAGATGAAACCCGTATCCTTTCACATTTGCTTGCAAATCAGTGCGAAGCTCAACGCGCGCTGTGTGTGTGTGTGTGTGTGTGTGTGTGTGTGTGTGTGTGTGTGTGT
>CAIGQQ010030458.1:207641-239601 GCA_903798035.1 Danio albolineatus | reverse complement strand
GTGTGTGTGTGTGTGTGTGTGTGTGTGTGTGTGTGTGTGTGTGTGTGCCCGCGAACGAACTCTGTTACTGCATTGAGTGTGTCTCATCGTTGCAACTCCTTAACAAACACATTAAACAGTCTTTGGTAAAGTTCTTACTGTTGTATTTCTCAAAGGTAGTGAGATCTGCTTCTTTCAGATCTGTTCCTGTTGTGCCTGTGTGTCTGACGCAGCCGAGGGCGGAGATTGAGGCACGCTGACGGGAACGGTGGGCGGGGAGGACTATTCTTAAAGGGCTAGCGCCAAAGACAGTAAAAATTTGTTTAGGGCTATAATGGAAGGACTTTAAACAGCTATAATTAATAATCTGATGGGTATTTTGAGCTGAAACTTTACAGACAAATTCTGCTGACACAAAAGACTTATATTAAATATAAAAAAAGGGGTCATGTATGTGCCCTTTAAGACTATTACAGTATTGGGCACGTGTCCAATTTATTTTTTCTTTCAATACTATGCTGCTTTGAGTTTTAAAATGATTCATTTATTTATTTAGAGCAGGAATTAGCTATTATTTATAAAGCGAAGTATATGTTTGTAACCTTTTCACGTATTAAATCAGTTTATTTCATCATATAATGGATTTAATTTTTAATTTGGTGCTGCTATGAATATAAATCGTTTTTATCTGTTATATGTAAATGTTCCAGCACGAGTAAAATTCTTTCTCATGGTAGGTAGTTCGTCTATAAATGCAATCAATTTCATAATTTATTATTTATTGGTCCATTAAAGTTTTGTTAAGTTTCTCCATTTGAATTAATTAAAACTCTGCTCTGCTGCCATCTACTGGGTGGTTTTACTTTGACGTCTGTACTACTTTTTACCTAACAAGTTACAAATAATTTTATAATATAATAATACTGAATTAAAATGCAGCCTTCTTAGTGTTATTTTTGTAACTGCAAATACAGAGTAAATACTTTAATACCCCTTTCTAACAACACTTCTGGGTCCATTTCTGCACTGCACAGATATATCAGTATACTGTAGATCTTTTAAAAATATTTTTACAATGATTTTGTTGATTATTAAGAGTTACTTACAACATTGTTATTCTATTTCATTTTAAATAGACCTAATATTTTATAAAAAGGGTGGCACAAACACCCACAGTTTTATTTATTACTTATTTATCAGGACACCAATTAATGAAAATAAATTTGGCATAAAATATGAGCAGCGCTCATGTAAACATCTGAAATCTTTATTTTACAAATGCTGACAAGTACATACCAACTTCATCTGCAGTAAATACATCAACACAAAACAATACACTTTTTTTTTTTAGATGTCAGATGTCTCACCTGCAGCTCATCTGTGTATGCACATGCGCACATATACAAAAGGAAAACTGACAATTTATAGAAAATAATAATAATAATTTAAGATATGGCAGTTCGTGATTATCAACTTTAATAAACATAAAAATAATGAGATAATTTTCACAGGGAAATTCTCCTCCAGCATTGAAGTAACAATCTGCTGAGCAATATCCTAGGAAGTCAATTGTTGAACAGTATACTTGTAGGACTCCCTTCTTGCCATCCCCAACAGACAAAGCACTTCGTCAAAGTATATGGCACTCTGATTCATGACACCTAAATAAAATCAAGTATATTTTTAAGCAAGACACAAACGTCGTTCTAAGTTTTACAACTAATGGAGTACTGTAAAAAGTGCTTCTGTACTATTCATCATGTGTACACACACACAAACAAATGAGAATTACTTTATGATGAATATAAACAAATATGGAATATGCCAAGCACTTTCCTCAGTAGTCACTATTTAAAAACAAATAACCATAAATAACTTACTGTCCAGCCAGATGTAGTAAGCCTGCTCCTTGATTTTTGGATCACTGACGATGGCTCAGAAGGTCCTGGATGTCAGTGAGAGTTGCAGGAATGCCCCATCACCATCCTGTGTGACAATTCTCAAGAGTATACGCCGCAGGATCTTAAGTGGCATCTGTACAAAATAGGCAAAAATCTGTCCAAACTGTCGCTTAAAATACAGCAAATTAAAGTCAAACTCAAAGCTAAATATGTTTGTACTAGGCATGCCCCCTGCTCACATCCCACCTTGCATAACAGTTTTACGCATTGTCATAAAGTAAATAAAAAAGAGAAAATGAAGTGTAAATAAAAATGTAAAAAAATAATTAAAAGCAAAATAAATTATAACAAAAAGAAAGAACTGAAATAAAATAAAACAAAACAGAGAATATGCTCCACAAGAATTATAGTGATGGATATATCAATGCCAATGATCTGCAAGCAGAAGGTAGTATAGATTAATGTTAAGGATCAAAAGTTTTATATTGTATATATTTAGCAGTAACATCTGTGTATGTATATTAGAGAACAAGCCACAAAGAAAAAAATACATTTTGTTCATTGATATCAATAAAATTCATTTGATAGACTGTTTATCAAAACTCTTTAAAGTTTATAATAATCTAAATGAATAAGACGATCAACCTGGAAAACGCCAACCCAAACTTTTACAAGGCTTTAAAACTTTACATCTCTTTTCAGCTACACACAACTAAAGAACAAATGACTTTAATTAAATAAATTACACATACGAAGCTCGTGGCGTGTACATGATAAGATGTGTACTACTCACCATGCATTGATGAAAACCGGAATCGAAAGCATACATTACGTCAACATCAATATGTTTCCGTTAACCAATGAAAGACTTGTAGGCGGAGCGACATGTTCAATCCTGCCCATTTATGGGCGGAGCTGCACATTCAGCCCCGCCCCATATGCAGCCCCGCCTCAATCTGCAGTCTGCAGATGGGTGTACTTGGTACTCTCCGGCTGCACGCATTGGAGAACAACAACAACTAGTGTTACACACAACACCGTCCGTACTGCAACAACCATCCTAACACAGGCGATCTCGGACCAACTGATTTGCCGCGAAACTGAGCGCTATTGCGGGATTCACAAATGCTAGACGAACCGCGCTTACTGGGCAAATGAGACAGGTTCCCAAACAAACGTCTGTGTGTTAAAGCACCCTGTATTTGCACGCAACTGATAAACAGTCTCAGCCAAATTTCACTTTAGTAACAAGGCAGCACTGGCCCGACCGGGCCAGTGACCGTCATGTATACTGTGCCGAGTGTCTCGCACGCCGGTCCCGGGCCATCGGGCATTCCTTATTGTCGAACCCTGCATAATAATATTAAAAACAAACAATAGTCTTTCTCTCTTTGTGCTAAAAAATAAGTGAAATTTAAAAGTTAATAATTCCAAAATGAATGTCTAATAATTATAAAATATTAATGATGTTGACAGTAATACTAACAATGAATCACATTTTTCATGATCACGCTGCCTTGAATGTGCTTAAATGTGAGTTATCTGCTATAAAAAGTCCTACTGTTACATTGACTAATAGAGCTGTGGTTTGCATCAAACAAAAATGAAGCATTGCAGTAAGAAATATACATTTTGCTCTATTGTTTTTATATGCATGCAAATTTAATATACAAAGATTGAACAAAAGAAAAGTAAGAAAAGTCTCTCTTCTGTCACTCTTTAAAGGTTTTGGTTTGGGTTTGTGTCATTTTAAATGCTCAGTCTCGTTATGTGCTGCTTTTCATTTTTCTGTTTGTGGAATAAAGTAGGTGAGTCAGCCGACCCAATAGGCCAGGGATCACCAATCTCGGTCCTGGAGGTCCAGTGTCCCTGCAGGGTTCAGCTCCAACCTACCTCAAAACACCTGCCAGGATGTCTCAAGTATACCTAGTGAGAGCTTGATTAGCTTGTTCAGGTGTGTTTGATTAGGGTTGGAGCTAAAATCTGCAAGACACCGGACCTCCACGATCAAGTTTGGTGACCCCTGCTATAGGCTATAGGCTGCAAACTTCAGCCGTTTGCAGTTCCCGCGGTCACAAAAGCTCCCTGTCAACTCAACTATATGCGCTTGAAAAGCATGAGCACATTGCGTCATGTGCGCATCCCTCTATGGGAAACAACTAACTTGCACGAGCTTGCCTTAGTTAACTTAGCGTTCTTGTAAAATTTGCTTAAATGCCTAAAAAACTGCATACCCAAAGTAAATTGCATGCTATTTTTGAACCATTTTTAGTGTAAGCATGGTCTCTTTTGAAAAGTGACACACTTAGGTTTATTCCTTAATAGTCAGAATCACTGTAAATGTTATTGGTATTGAGTATTTAAGCTTAAGACACACTGAAAAATCAAAAAATAAAAATCCGCCTAAATTCTTTATCTTAACTAATGCCTGCAGAAGACTATAATTAAGAGGTATTAGTTTAAAAAGACAATTTAATCAAAGCTTGAAGACTTACCAAGCCAAATTTTCTGTTTTGATAACAGTACCTTAGAAATATGTGTTTTATACATGTTTATCCAAGTGGATGTCTAGGCGCTCCCCACAAAAGGCCACTTGGGGACTCCAAATTAGCCTTTTTGACCATTGACACATAAAAGGCTGTAAGATTTGAACGCTTTATTGTACAGTCATGTTTTTGGACTTTAATTAAAGGTTACACTTGTAGCTGTTCTATTCTTTATCCATATTTACCGTCAATACTTGCTGACACATTGTAACTGAAGGAAAATAAAACAAACTAGTGCACAGCTCGCATAACTTTGTTTAGTTGCTGCGGTTTTGTTCTGTGCAGAAACACAGTGTTGAGAAGACTTTACGATTATTTAACTGTGACGAATTAAAGTGCGGTTAATAGTGAAACCGTTCAGTCGTTCCATCCCTATATGTGCTACTACTTTTGCATCTCAATCTCTTCAGCACACATGAGATTCAATTGACAAAATACCAATTTCACTCAATTTTACTTTGCAGCATGCAGGAGTTGTTGGTCCACTGCTGCCTCATTGAGGTTGTTTACGTAATTTTGGTTGATCACAAGTTGATAACTGAAGACATAACATAGCACAACTAAACTTAATGAATTAGACAGCAGTAGACCTGCAATATCTATGTGATTTGAGGCAAAATGGAATCTATTGTGGTGCAACTCGTTCTTGTGGAATATGCTGTGGAGACGAGACGCAGCACTGTTAAGCACTTTTTCAGAAAATTACATTTGTTTTTTACGTATCTGAGCAATGTTCTTTCATAAAAAAAAGGTTTGTTTAATAAATACAGATCTTACAACCATACATAATCTGTATACGTTTTATTTTTCTGTTAAAAAGACTCGAAAGTCAAACCGTAGGACTTTGGACTTGACTTGCCTGTCTTGACTCTGGACTTGACTCGGGACTTGGGGGCAATGAATTGAGACTTACTTGTGACTTGTCAGGCAATGACTTTGTCCCATCTCAGCTGTATCTTCAGACATCAGTGCGTGATTCTAGGGAATTTATATCAATATAAACATTTATACTGTAACATCAGACATCTCTACATTATCGCAGGGGTTTTATATTATTATTATTATTATTATGTATACTGTAACTTTAGACACCTGTGTGTTTGTCTGGCTGTGTCATAAATGTATTTTTTAAGACGTTTCTCAAAATAACGAGTGGTAATGAAATTATGCATTACAACACCATCCTATCTGATTTTTGTTATGGACAGCCAGTAGATCGACTCTGCAATCACGAGCAAACTGTCCGATACAGTATAAATGTTTATATTGATATAAACTCCCTGAAATGACAGACAAGTATCTGAAGTTACAATATATACAGTAATGGACAGGTGTCTAATGTTACAGTATAAATGTATGATATCTACACCTGTTCATGATTCCAGGGAGTTTGTATCAATAAAAACAATGTAACATCAGAAACCTGTCCATCTACTGACTGTCATAATATATATGGATGTAGTGCCTGGACCATCTACGATGTCCGGTACTTTAAGAATTAGCTCATAAGTTTAAATTAATTAACATTAATTTTCGGGGATTCGAATCAGAAGATTCGGACGACTGACTCACAGTCAGAAATATGTTAACACTTACACTTACGTTATCTATTGGTCCACCCTAATAGAAGTAAGCAGCGTAACTTTATCCTTAGCAAATCTATGTTATATTATTACGTGGCCAACGATAATAATATAAGTAGGATTTCACTATTTACACAAGCGAGGTAGCAAGACCATATAGCTGAGGCAGTAACTTAGAAACACATAAAACTCAGACAAGGATCTTAAAATGAAAGGCAAGTTTATTAAACTACACACAGTGAACTACTCTACGTAAAACAGACAAACATACAGATACACACACACACAGTTCTGGGTTGAGAATGACTGAGGATGAGCGACAAAGAGTCCCAAACGTCTAGCACTTTGCTTAAGTTTAGTATTACAACCTGAGAAAACCACCAAGCAGAGAAACTGACTACGGTCAGGCACTTCAACTTAATTACCAGCTTCAGTATGTAATGAAAAATTGGTCTGTGTTTACTTGCGGTTTGGTGGTTTAGCTGTTCTCTCGTTCTCTGGTTGAGGGAACCCCGGCGAAGCCGATTGGTTGCAGCGCGTTGACGTGGTTGGGGATTTCCTTTGGAGAGGGCTTTTCCTTCTTCTCATGGAGCGTTGTTCCCAGTGACGGAGAGTCTGACGTCAGCGCGCGGGAAGTTCGCCGTAAGGGAATTCCTCCTGAGAAAGGCTCTTTGGCAGGGTTATGAGTCTGAAACGTTGAATGACTGATCCTACTGCTGGATGACGCGACGTCCGATGGTTGTAGCAACGGCTATACGAGCAGTAAGGTCAGACTGTGTTCATGTGAGCTCCGGTGAACGGGGTCACGTGGCCGTAGCTGTTACTGTGGGGCAGACGCAGGCTGAGCGGGTGGGTTCTTCGAAGAGTGATGTCCGGCAGGCGTGTAACGCAAAGTTCGTGCGTAGAACCCCTCGTGAAGTACAGCGAAAGCTAATACGGAAACCCAAGCAAAAGCCAATGCGAAAGCACACAAAATCTTACAGTTTGGGCTTTTATAGCGGGTGGGTTTTAGACAAACCCACTGGGCTAGTGTCCAATGACCGTGGGTATGGTCCTATACTCACGCCCATTTTCTCCCTGTATGTCCACGCCCAGGGAGGCGTCATGGCTGGGGCTTAATATCTTATTCACGTTATCAAACTTCAATAAAGCTTCATAACTAAGTATTATTTGCAGATACAGTTTCATCATTTGAACCAATGTTCTCTGAAGCCTTATAGCTTCAGTTTGAGACCAAACATTATAGCCCTTATCAAATACAGTTAATTACGTGCGTTACACACGCTACAACACTTCATTTCTAGACACAATTATAGTGAATACACATGCTTACATGCATAGCAAAACATACACAACTATCAGTAATAAAACATCAAAGCAAAACACGCTTTTAAACGCGAAATGTCCAAGAAATCACGCAGGCTTTTATCTAGAGACAGTCATAGGATTCAGTTATCCGGGCCGGAAAAGGGGCGGGAGACTGTTTCCCCAGAGAGGAACAAATGCTTCCTTATCATGTTTGCGTGTAGAACTCAATTATCATAGTCACGTGACAAGCAAATGGTCGAGAACTCACAGATGGTAGTCAATTAGTAACTAGGGTAAGAACACGTCCTTTGTTTATAAAGGGGAAAGACGCATGTGTATTGGAATTAGCTTCAGGCAATTCCTAATTACGAAGGAGACGGAGTGGAGGCTCCATGAGGCTTGTTTATGCCGATTATGAATTCAGCGTAAAACGTGGCTTAGTCCCTACATGGAATATATTTTATGTATTTATGAACATTTATATGAGTCCCTGCGATCACTGACAGGTGTCAATAAGGCTGTATAATATAGGCAAAAGAAACATATCACGATTTTCTTGAACAATATTGCGATTTCGATTTTAATCACGATTTTGACACACACAGATGTTTTACAGTGTGAATCTGAAACATATTTCCAAAGGAAAACAATTAGATCTTTATCAAAGATCTTCAAAATGCCTCTAAAACAGACATGAGGAAAAAAAAAAAAAAAAACACCTAGTAAATGTGTAACAAATTGTGGCTAGAACAGACCTGTGGCATAACAAATAAATAGTCTCTGCATGTCCACAGATTTTATTTATTTTAATTTTTTTGCCATGCATAGATCATAGATTTCTTAAGGCTGATTTATGCTTCTGTATCGAGTGATGAGCCCTGGTGCCTGCCTTGCACGTAGTTGTGCATGTATACTTCTGCATGGTGTTTGGGTTGCGATAACGCTTCCGAAACGCTAACTAGCAGTAGTTTTTATGTTCCTCTGCATTAGGGCTTGCACGACTACTGGTTTCTGCTAATCGATTTCTTTTCAAAACCATTCTCGAGTTACTTGACTACTCGTGGTTCGAGCTATAGTTAAAAAAACACAAAGAAATCCTTCTCAATACACGTTTTATTCATATCCGAATGCATCGTTTTTATAGGCCTAACATAAATCGACAAAACTTTATATTACTTTTCAAGTTACATATAATATTAAAATAAAAAGCTGCACGCAACATTGTCATTTAACATCTGCGTCATAAGCTTCCTGTATGCGAAGAGAACTCGTGTTCATCCTGTAGGCTAATGCTTTAATAAGCTATTAAAGTAACTTCATGATTTAACATGTTTTCAAGAACTAAGTGAAACTTAATTTCTTAAACCAGTTCAGAAAGACAAAAATAGTTCTCGTCAACAATTCAGCTGACCCGCAAAAAACTGAATCGCCTAAATTAATAAATAATGCATAAATAACAAGCTGCAATTGAAAATACCCAAATAATATATTGATAACACAAAGGGAAAAAAGGAAAAAAGCTGTAGGCTAATTATTACATTTTAATTATACATTTAATGTAGGCTATAGAAAGTAAAAGTAGCCACACCTGAAACCTAAAATGCGTCTTCAAAATATTCATAAAGCAGTATTTATAAAACTAATGAAAAGATTAATAAAATTATTCTGCGCTAGGCTAAATCTCATTCATTCAATATCTGCTACGTTTCAACAGTTATTTAAATAGCAAAATGAACGAATATATTCAACCGGCATGAAGATTATGCAAACGAACACGTGTGCTCAAGTAATGGGCTGTTATACAAGTAGTCGTCTGACTTTAAAAGATAACTCTAACATTTAAGTTTCCAGCAGTGATATAAGGAATGAAAATTATTTTTGCTCAGAAAAGAAATAGTTCAACAAGCGACAATAGCCTATAAAGCGAAACGCAAAATAAATAATAAATAAACTTTACAAGTCAATTATTTAAATAAATAAAAAAGTATATATGAAAATAATAAATAAAATATGCCTAAACACAGTAAACAAACAAATGACTGCATGATACATTAACATGCAGACATAATGAATGAGAAAATGTATTTCACTTTTAAAGTCATAGAAAAAAACAGCAACGCAGCTATGAATAAAAATGTCACGGACAGATTGCAGGACAAAAGGATATGGGTTAACAGATTTATTATCAGAGAAAAAAAGTCAAAATCTAGACAGTCTGTAGTTCACTAATCACACAGAGCTGGTTCTTCAAAGGGAACTTAAAAGCCGCCTGCTCGGCCGAGAGAGAGGGATAAACTGAAGGTTTCCTCCGGCCCACCACTGCGATGCGGAGAACATCTGACCTCAAGGTGCTGACGGTCAGAGCACAGTCACAGATGAAAGCACACTTCATCCGAGTTCTCCCAACTCGTACATATAATGAAAAACACGGCAGGACAGGATTACACAGGACTAAACTAAAGAAATAAAGCAGGTTAGTCTCTGAGTCATGTACAAAGCAACTATAAACTGACAACAGAGGGTATGAAAGGGAAGGAGATATAGGAACGCCAAGCGTAAAGTGAGAGCAGTTGACTGGTGATCAGCGCGCGCGCTGATTGCAAAGGCTAACAGCTGAGAGCAGAACACAGAGGGGACAGACAGACAAGGACCAAACCAGGTTCATGACAAAAAAGTGCATCTTGCAATTTATTCATTTTACGTTTACCCTGTTTTCTACAGGAATAAGGAATAAAATCTTATTTCATCCGACTTTTTACAGAACAGTCATCCCCGCACCGCACTCCTCTAGCCACAGACAGTCTTTGGTCAAGCTCGTGGATGCTGGTTTGCATAGAAATACAACCTGAGAGAAATGCAGGCTTGCTCATTGCCTTGTTACAGCGTTGTCGGCCAAAGAAAATTTCTTTCACTCCGTGAGCCGATGACAGGCATAGCAAGAAATTATTTCGCTAGCTTGGACTTTAGAATAAACCAATGTTCATTACATAACTGCCATTCGAGAGGATTCCCTGTGGTGTTAATGTTGATAATGTAAATAATCTTGAATTTAATCCTCAGTTGTAGTTGGAAGCTTTAACCTTGGATCGTGGTGTTTGTTGAATACGTTTTCCGTTTTGATGTCATTTATAAATACACGCTCGAGTAGTCGATTGTTACCGAGAGCGCTGACTAGTGGTTGAAGTAGTTGAAGTGGTTGAGTAGCCTTTTTAGCAACAAGTCCTCCTGTGCTGAACTCATCATTTCTGTCTACACATGTCATTAATCTTAGTCTTCTGTTCTCCTGCTCTGTTTAGGCACGCTGTGTTATGAATCGGGCTGTAAGGCAATTTTAGAAATAGCGCATGTTTAAATCGTGATTTTGATCCAATTTCAATCAATTGCACAGCCTTGGGTGTCAATATTATCTGAAACTCCTGGAAACAAATGCATCTACGCCTGCCACACTAAGCAGCCACTAGTGGCATTGGAGTGACGTCAACTCCCCCTTCATCTGATTAGCTAGTGGAGCAACTGTCAATCTCGATTAGTGGACCAATGATGGCGCTGAAGCCTGCCTGTAACTGAATGAATGACATTCCAATCTTTTGAAAACGCAAGCACAGAATGTTGAAACAAGTGAAGAGGAAAACACCATAAGCACCAAAACATTCAAATATGAGCGGAAAAAAATTATTGTGTCTAAAAGTGTTTTTATGTTTGATTCACCCTTTATTATCTTTCAGTATGTGACCTCATTGTTTCTTATTTCATGCAAAAATGAAAAATGAAGGCAGAATAATTTTACAAGCTATGCAAATATTTTTAATTACGTACATTATTTTTTGATCCACGAACATGATACATGAGACAGGACTTTGATCCCATATGTGATATATCTCATAAATGCATATTTTGCCAGATTTCGATTTTGTGTTTCAGTGATCTGTGTGCTGGATTGATTGGTGGTCTTGGAGTCACTCCTAGTGGGAACATTGGAGCCAATGGCGTTGCCATATTTGAATCTGTATGTTTTTGATGCAGATTCAGTTATTTAAATCATCATTCTAGTAATAATAATAATTAATAAACTATTAATTAATAATTATGATTCTTATTTTTACATGTTAGGTACATGGAACGGCTCCTGATATTGCAGGCAAAGACATGGCAAACCCCACTGCCCTTTTGCTTAGTGCCGTCATGATGCTGCGCCACATGGGACTGCATGGTCATGCAAAAAAGATTGAGACTGCTTGCTTTGACACCATAAGAGATAAAAAGGTAAAATCAGTCATTCAAATATAAATGTCAATATTATATTTAGAAATAGAGTTAAATATTAAACGCCATAGTTTTTTTTGTGGGGGGATTATATCAGGTATTAAAAAAAATACACATGATGATATATAAGCCAATATGTATATATGTATATTATAATACAGTACTATTCAAAAGAAAACTAAGACATTCATGTTTTCAAACTTTTGACTAGTACTATATAAAATATTTACAGAAACATAATAAATATATAAGCACATTTTTGCAATGATTTATATAGAAAGCTCAGCTTATCCAAATGTAAACATATCAAATTTATAATTAATAATAAAGAAATATAAATTTGTCTATGAAAATATTTGTCTTTGAAAAGACATTTATATACAGTGCCCATAGAAAATCATCATACCACTTTGAAAATAGTTACTTTTTTGCCAGACAGGCTGAAATCAAACAACATTCCAAATACCTTTTCAAAATTTATTTATAATTTTGGTTTTTAAGAATTGCTCAAGTTAAGTCAAATTCTTTGGGGAGTGGGAATAGACTGCTCTCTTCAAATCCATCCAAACATTTTCAATGGCATTTAAGTCCAAAAAGTTCATTTTTGGTCTCATCAGACCATAGCACCTTTTGCCAAAAGGTATCAGACTCATCAAAATTAGTTTTTGCATAGCGCAAGTGAGACTGGGTGTGACCCCTACCAATGTCCTCCTGTCTCTGTCGTTCAATTTGGATGGGCAGCCTGATCTAGGCAATGTGCTGGTGATGCCAGGCACTTTTTTCACTTAATGATGCTTTGAACAGTACTCTGAGGATAAAGCCTTTGAAATGTTTTTGTAGCCTTCTAACCTGTGCCTTTTTACTACTCTATCCCGAAGGTCTTTTGAAAACACTTTACCAACTATGAAGAATTCTTTGCAGTACCATGCGCTATTAACAGTGGCTTGTTTAAAAAAAAAAGCTTATTTTATACTAAAGAAGGTGTGCAATTCACTTGTAGTTTAATTTGGAAGTTAATTGCAAGCACCTGAGCAAGTTTATAATATTTTACTCCAAGGATCTGATCACTTTACCAAACCAGGCATTTCACTGATTAAATTTAATTAATCCTTTGGCATTTATTTTATTTATATTTTCACATTAAGGATGAGGATTATAATGTTTAAATGCATCTAAAAAAAGTTAGTCTTCATTTGTTTTATTTTCTGTAACATAATGTGAGAAAGTTGATAGGTTTTCATAGGGAATGATGATTTTCTATTGGCAATGTATAATTGCTGTGATACTGCAACTAAGAACTAAAACCCAATAAAAATAATGCTAAAATATTTTAAAGGTTTTGTGCATCATAATGAAATTTGATGCAGTAGTGATTTTTGTCCGATGTGCGGCCACCTTTGTATTGTCTCAATTAGGCTGTAGATCATAGATTTTTCAACAAAGCACATATTAAATCTGGTGAGTTTATTAAATCATGTTAGTTCAGTGGAACTGCCCATGCGGCCTTATTCAAATTGTAATGCCCTACCTCTTTTTGTGCTGTTTGCAATGAGGCTAAAACAAAGACCCGAAGCAGACCGTAAACTGCGGGAAGAAGATATAGACACCAAATCACAAATATAATCATGAGCCGAACCATAAACCTCTTTATAAATTAAAATCAAGGTTTTAAAATAAATACATGAGTATTTATTTTATGTGGGTAGCCAGTGTATCTGTTGAAGTACAGGGGTAATGTGAGAATGAGACTAGGTATGAGTCAACACACATGCAGCTGAATTTTGAATATGTTGGAATGTCCTAAGAGAATTGGCTGGCAAATCCATACATAGAGAATTACAGAAATCTAAACAAGATTTGATAAAGACATCATTTGGTGTCGAAAGAAAGTGGGGGATGCAGACGATGTTCCGTAGGTGAAAAAAAAAAACAGTTTAAAAACTATTTAAAATGGGCAAGCAAGTATTTAAAATGGGGTTTTAAAACTAAGTTTGACCTCAAAACGTATGCCAGGATTATGCACATGTGTAGAAGGTGATAATAGAGACCCATCAGTTGTTAACTTAAAATAACAACACCTATTAACAGTAGAGAAAGTGCCAATCAATAAAATCTCAGGTATTTAATTTGAGATCGTTTTGTTGCATCCAGGCTTTAATTTCCACCAAACAGGCATTAAGTGTCGATATTGAAGCATATAGATTAGGAGTGGCACTAATATAGATCTCAGTGTCATCGGCATAGCAATGATAACCAATACCAAATTTTGGAGGATTTGTCCAAGAGGCAGCATATAAATGCTAAATAAAAGTGGACCGAATACTGACCCCTGGGGGACACCGTGAGACAGAGTGATCTATCAGAGCGATCTATGATCTATTTATTTGAAGGTGTTTTGCAGTTGACCTGCAACCACACGCTCAACTTTAACCAAAAAAAGAAATTTGGAAGTAGAGTCACAGTCAGGCTTTTTAAGAATAGGGGTAACAATTGCAATTTTTTTTGTGAGGTTGAAACTGACCCAGCACTAAGTAATGCATTCACAGTATTGGTGATTGGTGAGGCACAAATACCGATAAACAGTTCTTTTAAAACAGTAAATGAATCAAGTACACAGGATGATTAAAGTTTTTGCAATAAAATCAGAGTAAACAGCATTGAAGGTTGAGAAACTCGAAGCAGGAAGAGAAGAAGGTGGTGGCTCGACATGCATAAGAGCAGGATTGCAGGCAATAGAGGTGAAAATATTATCAGTCTTTGTAGTAAACAAAATTAAGAATTCTTTACAGAGCTTGACAGTCACAGAGTTGAAGTTTTTGGGAGGTCCAATCAGATTATTAACTGTTCTAAAAAGAATTCTAGAGTTGGAATTATGACTACAGATGATACGAGAGTAGTATTCCCTTTTTGCAACAGTCAGGGCATTGTGGTGCTCTGTTTGATGCTGATCAAACATTAATTTGTGAATAACTAGCTCAGATTTGATCTATTTCAGCTTTGACCTTTTAAACAAAACAGCTCGACTTCTCAACTATGATTTCTCATAGTGTGTATGATAGTAGACTGAAAGAATGGTGTGTACAAATCAAACGTAAGAAGTTCAGGGTCACTAAATGGCACTGCAATCGCTTTAAGTGATTGCATGTTCACTCCAGAGGCGCTGGGAAAGTCAGCGTGCTGAAAAAAAAATGAAAACATATTTCAAGTAAACATGAAGCTTGAGCACAGTCCACCTTCTCTACATAAAAATGTAAATCACCAGTTAAAAGAAGAGTAGGACAAAGTGCATAAGTAAGCGGCAAAAGAACCATAATTTCTGAGAAAAATTCAGGAGTGGGTTTTGGAGGACAAAAATATTTAAAATTAGAACAGGAGAAGTGCCAGTCAATTTGAACGCCAGCCATTGATAAGTTGTAAAACAAGGCAGTGCTACCTCGACGACACTCTAAATATATGTAGCATGACAGAGCACACATATTTAAGTTAAAATAGTCATAGATCGTGTTCCACAATTAAGTCACAGATTGAAGTGGCTTTATTCTTTGTAGAACGAGTGCTCGAGTAAGCAAACCTGACCATGTTTAGAAAGATGAAATAACTTAGCCGCATGCTAGCCACACAGATGTGCCTCAAAGGACGCAGAAACTCAACTCCCGAGTGTAAAACAGCATAGGTAAAAACAGCATCTAAAAGGCACAAAATAGGACCCAAAACTTGCAAAGTCTGGTAGAGAAGCAGCAGCCAGATTGCGCCAGCATCCTCTAACTTTTTCCACGTTTTTTATGTTACAACCTTATTCCAAAATGAATTAAATTAATTTATTTCCTCAAAATTCTATACGCAATACATAATGACAATGTGAACAAATAGTAGCAAATTTTTAAAAAATAAAAACCTGAAATATCACATTTACATAAGTATTCACAGCCTTTGCTCAACACTTTGTTTATGCCATTGTCCTGTTGGAAAATGAATCGTTGACCCAGTCTAAGTTCTCCAAAGTTCTCTGTAGCGTCTGGCATTCACTCCAAAGAGTTCAACTTTAGTCTCATAAGACCAGAGAATTTTGTTTCTTATGGTCTGAGAGTCCTTCAGGCTACTTTGTGCCCTTTACTAAGGAGTGGCTTCCATCTGGTCACTCTACCATACAGGCCTGATTGGTAGATTTCTGCACAGATGGTTGTCCTTCTGTAAGGTTATTCTCTCTCCACAAAAGAATGCTGGAGCCCAGACAGAGTGACCATTGGGTTATTTATCACCTCCCTGACTAAGGCCCTTCTCCCCAATCACTCAGCTTAGTTGGCCGGCCAGCTCTAGGAAGAGACCTGGTCGTTCCAAACATATTCCACTTACAGAGGCAAATTTTTCTGTATCTTTCCCCAGCCTTGTGCCTTGATACAATCCTGTCTCAGAGGTCTACAGACAATTCCTTTGTCTTCATGCTTGGTTTGTGCTTTGACATGCACCGTCAACCCTTGGACCTTATATAGACAGGTGTATGCATTTTCAAATGATGTCCAATCAACTGAATTTACCACAGGAGAACTAAGCTTCTGAAACATCTCAAGAATAATCAGTGAAAACAGAACGTATCTAAGCTCAATTTAGAGCTTCAAAGGCTGTAAATGCTAATGTATATGTGATTTTTCAGGTTTTTTATTTTTAATAAATTTGCAACAATTTCAAAAAATCTTTTTTCACATTGTCATTATGGGGTATTGTGTGTAGAATTTTGAGGAAATAAATTAATTTAATCTATTTTGGAATAAGGCTGTAACATTAAAAAAATGTGGAAAAAGTGAAGTGCTTTGATTACTTTCCGCATGATTAGATTAGATTAGATTAGATTAGATTCAACTTTATTGTCATTACACATGTACAAGTACAAAGCAACGAAATGCAATAGCAGCAAGTGCAGAATACAGGTATAAATTATAAGGTGCAGTTATAGAAAAACTATGGTGATATTTACAGATGGATGTACTATGAACATTATATACAGGTTGACTTAGTTATGAGCCCAGATTTACAATAAATTATTGTATGTACAGGTTGATATTAATAATAAGAGTGCAGGTAGATAAACAATTACAAATGTACATGTACAGTGGGTGTGTACAGTTCAAATAAATGAATCAGTGCAATGTAGGTTGCTTATTAATAATCAAAGTGTGCAGATAGATAAACCGTTACAAATGTATATGTACAGTGGGTATGTACAGTTCAGATAAATGAATCAGTGCAATGAATGTGTGCAATTTTTTAAATGTGCAAACGTTCAGTAGTGCAGTGATTGTGAGGAGTATAAGTTATGAGGAGAGTGGGAGTGTGTGTGTGGGGGTCAGAAGAGTCAGTGGGGGGCAGAGTTCAAAAGGGAGACAGCTCTGGGGAAAAAGCTGTTCCTCAGTCTGCTGGTTTCTGTCCGAGGGAGCCTGAAGCGCCTGCCGGAAGGCAGGAGAGAAAACAGTCTGTGAGCAGGGTGAGAGGGGTCCTTGAGAATACTGCGTGCTCTGCGCAGAGATCGTTTATTCTGAATGTCTCATATAGTAGGAAGTGGAGTCCCTGTGATGCGTTGGGCAGTTTTCACCACCCGCTGCAGGGCCTTCCGCTCAGCAACAGAGCAGTTTCCATACCAGACTGTAACACAGTTGGTCAGGATGCTCTCTATTGTGCAGCGGTAGAAGTTCACCAAGACGGCTGCTGACAGCTGGTTCTTCTTAAGTTGCCTTAGGAAAAAAAGGCGCTGGTGAGCCTTCTTGATCAAACTGGAGATGTTGGTGGTCCAGGAGAGGTCCCTTGAGATGTGGGTCCCCAGGAACTTGAAGGATGAGACCGACTCGACGGCCATCCCATTGATGTGGATGGGATCATGTGAGCCTGTTCATCCCTTCCTGAAGTCCACAATGAGCTCCTTGGTCTTGGTGGTGTTGAGGAGCAGATTATTGTTGGTGCACCAAGTGGCCAGATGCTGTATCTCCTCCCTGTAGGCAGTCTCATCATTTTTGCTGATTAAACCAATCACTGTGGTGTCATCTGCAAATTTGATGATGGTGTTGGAGTTGTTCATGGGCCTACAGTCCATGGTAAAAAGGGAGTAGAGGAAGGGGCTCAGCACGCAGCCCTGAGGTACACCAGTGTTGAGTGTGACGGTGGTGGAGCAGATGTGGCCTGATCTAACATTCTGAGGTCTGTTAGTCAGAAAGTCCATAACCCAGTTACAGAGAGACGTGTTGATATCCAGCTCTCTAAGTTTGATCAGCAGCTTAGAGGGTATGACAGTGTTAAATGCTGAGCTGAAGTCAACAAACAGCATTCGTGCATAAGTGTTTTTATTGTCCAGGTGTGTGAGTACAGAGTGCAGTGCTATGGAGACTGCATCTTCTGTGCTCCTGTTGCCACGATAGGCAAACTGATGTGGGTCCAGTTTGGATGGGAGAGAGTCTTTCAGATGTGTCAGGACCAGCCGCACAAAGCACTTCATGATGATGGGTGTGAGTGCTACAGGGCGGTAGTCATTCAGGCATGTTGGGCTAGAGTGTTTCGGCACTGGCACGATGGAGGTGGTTTTAAAGCATGTAGGTACAGCTGCTAGGTTAAGGGACAGGTTGAAAATGTCTGTGAATACCCCAGCGAGCTGTTCTGCACATGCTTTGAGGACGCGCCCAGGAATACCGTCTGGTCCAGCAGCCTTATGTACATTGATCCGACTCAGTGCTGTGCAGACTTCTGAGGAGGTGAGTGTGATGGGTGAGTGGTCGATTGAGGAAGTGATCTTGGTGTTGGGTTCTTTTATTGTCTCTTTCAAAGCGGGCATAAAAGTCATGCACTGTATGTTTAAAAAATTATCATGTCAGTGACAGATCTTTGCCGACAAATTTGCTAATATCAATTAATCGGAGAGAGGTTAAGCCAATAAAATCGAAAAAAAAAATTATATATTGGTCAGGCTCTTTAGATTGTTCTCTGATATCAACATAGACTGTATGTGGCTTAGGTAGATGTAGATATTTCCGAGTAACTGATAAAGCACAAGAAATTAGACCTAGCTTGAAATTAAACTCAATAGAAATAGACTATAAATTAAGAAATGTATAATCTGTGTTGTGTGCCTGTTGCATTAATAAATTGTTATTATTAAATTTATTATTGATATTGATATTTTATTTCCAATTGAAGTGGAATAATCAGTATTGAGCTGAGTTTTATTTTTGTGCTCCTACTCACAACTAGGGATGCTCATTTTGGTTAATTTTGCCAACCGACAACTGCCTCTTGTTAACGGAATATTAAATGTTAACTGGTCAGATTAATATTAAATTATTATTTAATTTTAAAAAAGTGTTTATTTTGTGTCTGACAAATTATTGCATCTTAAAAATACTGCTTTATTTGAGCATGCGAACATATTAACAACAGAATTAGGGATGGGCACTTGTGATCATTCTTCATTTCGATTAATCCACAGGTTTGAGAAGCGAATAATCGAGGGGGTGGAGCTTAAGCAAAAGGCATAACATCACATTCATTCATCCATTTTCTTTTCGGCTTAGTCCCTTTATTAATCCGGGGTCGCCACAGCGGAAATGAACCGCCAACTTATCCAGCATTTGTTTTACGCAGCGGATGCCCTTCCAGCCACAACCCATCTCTGGGAAAATAACATCACATTAACATCATATTTAAAAAATGTATTTTAATTAAAGCCCTGTTAAATACGTTGTTGATAAAACTGACAGGATTCAGAAAACAATTAAATCAACACTGTTGGGTTATGAAAAAAATCACCATCAATGATGGTTAACACAGTAAAGATTTAAAGAAGTGTGAGGCATGTAGGTTTTCTACATGACACATTGTAGATTAAAATTAATTAAAGCCTAGCGACACAATATCTAAATGTTATATTACAAATTGTGTTTATCTGCACAAAATGCATGTGAGCTTGAGCTACATGCCAACCAGAAAGTAGTGGATGCGCAGGCCCGGCGCTACGGGGGGAGCAAAAGGGGGCTGTAGAGTTTGTGCCCCCTCAGTTTTCAAAAAGCATAACGTCATTCCAACCTTCAGATTACAAATTTAGAAATTGTATATCATGAAAAAGCAATTACATTATCAAAAAATTGTGAAATTAAAGCAATAGTTCATTGATCTCGTCCCTGCGTTAGGCCAGAGTGTGCCTGTATAAGCGTGCATGCGGTGGCGGAGGCGCACTATAATTTCACTTGAGAAAACTGGACAAGTGGAGCACCTGAAGGCGAGCAGCCTAGTTCATCACATGTAATTCTTTAAATACAACTCTCTTGAGCTCTAAAGGGAAAAAGCGCAAAATAAATGTGCCTTTTTAGCAGAGACGCAACTGCCTGTCATTTTTACATTCGGTTTTCAGTTAGGAGTTAATATGTAGCCTAATAAAAATGTTCAGTTGGACACTGCACAGTCCGACAGTAGACTACACTATAAGTAATATTATAATTTATTATATTAATTATTATTAATATTATTACAATTAAGCTATAAATTTGACAAAGCGCAGAACCCTTTTTGAATATCTGCTTTCATTTTGACATTGCTAAAGTGCACCTTTGTTTAAAGGAAACATCCCATTAAGCAGCAGCAGTCAAGTTAGGACACTTAAATAATGCCTTTTGAGTTTAAAGATGATCAGCCTGCGAAGTTAAGTTTACAGTGTTATAAATGAAAAAGGTATATAGTGTGCATAAGTGAATTTGCCGCAGATCAACGTGCGCTGCTGGTAGGCTGAATGAAAATCTTTAAAAAATATGTAAATGTGGGCTATACTGCTATTTGCTTATGCTAAATTACACACCAGAACATATATTGTAGGCCTGTTTTAACGGCTTAAATACAGTTAGCATATAGATTTTTTTTTAATTGTAGTTAATGGCCCTAAAAATAAATTTAACCTATTTTCACGGTAATAACTGTGAATTGCTTTTTTGAGATATAAGAAAGACTCTGTGTTTCTGGCAACACTAATGCCTTAAATTGTAGCTAAGTAACGCGTTTGGCAACTATTTATTTTTTAATGACATTAGATTGTAACATTTAACTTTTTCAACACTGATATTTGTTGGGTAATAGGCTAGGCTATATGAAGTGTGATGACTCGGTTATGCTGATTTCATTATATTTATTTTCTGGTTATTATTAGTATGCATGTATAGGCATAGGTTGATGTCTTTGCCTAAATATTTTTATTATTTGAAATAAAACTGAAAAAAATAAGGAGACTAAAATATAATTTAAACAACTCATGATCCTTCTGCATTAATGTAAACTGTATCATTCATCCATCACTGAAAAGATAAGTAAAAGCGAAACTGTACATGTTATAAAAAGTATATTACTGCGGTAATGCAAAGTAATAATAAATAAGTGAATAAATAGCCCAAATAAAAGGAACAATAGGGAAAATCAGTCACCAGGTTTATTGCCGCCCTATTATAAGTGCCCCCTCCGTTATGACATCCTGGACTCGGGCCTGGCATGAGTCCTCGCAGTGACTGTTTTGCGCAATGGGACAGTATAGTGGGGCTTGGCATAACTCATTAAACGTTTGAAACCTTAACCTTTAACAAAACTAATAGGCAGCAAGTCTTTTGCTGTCATTTACACTATTAGCTGCGTCATCTTCTCTACTCTGCCTGTGTCACCATCAGGTGAATTCTCTTATGCTTGTCTGACTGTGGGTTATGGCACCGGCATCATCTCTTTTTTGTGTTAATGTGTAAGATGGTAACGTATCAAAGTTGTTGTGGGGTTGTAGACGAGTGTGGCGCTGCACATCTTGCACTTGACTTGAAATGTTGCCAGACATCGCTGCACACTTTCGAAGTTTCTTTTTAAACAGAATGCGAATGTGCACGTTGGTGTGCTATACTTTTAACTGTCATGTGCACGCCATATTGAGGCGCTGAGTGGTGCATCTGGTGGGCGACGCCCTATAACCAATCAAATATTAGACTACCGCCCAAATACCAGCAAAACCACTCAGAAAGAATGAAAGTAATTTAATCTTAATCTTAATCTAATCTAATCGATCATCGTTTTCATGCTCGATTGACGCTGATGCGTTCGATTAATCGAATACTTGTGCACATCCCTAAACAGAACATATTCACACGCCTGCAGTGTTTACAACACAGAAAAAAAAAAATATAATAAAATAAAAAGTATAAAATAAATAGGCCTGCCTTAGATATTTTTCACTTAAATTTAAAAATTTAGATTACAAAACAAAAACAATGACTGAATCCTTTTTACGAACCAACATTTTTTTTTCCTCCCGTCAAATAAAAATATCAGGCTACCTCAAATTGATCGCTCCACAGAAAATATGCATTTAATTAATGCTTCACTGCTATTAATATATCATAATCCTCAGCAATTTTAATAGAAGTCATTAGTTTAAAGATTTTGTCTCAAGCGTCTGGTTTCCTCTCTCACTCACGGTTGATGTGCGCGTGCTGCGTGTGATGAAAGACAATGACAAGGCTCATATGTTGACTTTTTGTATAGGCTACTTCCATTGGTGTAGTCGGGGCCATACGCACGTATACTCAGTATGCCTACTTTTTTTCCACGAGCTGTTTGGGTATTACGACTTATGAGGATCAATAATTGTGTATACCCTCGGTATACTAACTTGTTTTGCTGATTAGACTTCCCTAGTTTACATGTATTTGTGTACCCTTTAACTGTATACCCATTTTTATTTTATTGTTTTAACTGGCATCTTAATTTGTTGCAATTGGTGCACTTTTGTTTAAATTGCACCGTTCCCACACCCTGATGACAGCACCAGCTGTGAAAACCTTTCGTTAGTTTTTCGAAGACGACAACATCAACTGAATGATGTCTCACTGAAACATTCAGGCACAATTATGAAGCAGCATGGGCGTCACTTCAGCCCCTTTAAAATTTGGGTTGGGTGGGTAATAGTACACCACCTTTTTTTTAGGACTACACCACTGGCTACTACACCATATAACAAATTTGTTGTGTAAATATGATATTGCATTAATTTGCAGACATGTTTTATAAGCTGTAAAATTAAAGCCTCAGTTTTGTGCAAAGTTGTCATTATGGAAAAACAAGAAAATTTTTGAATTTATTTTTATTTGGAAGATATGTAGGCTATTTCAAAAATGGACATTTTAGAACAATTATTAATAACTATAATTCTTCAAATGGAAAAAAAGGTTGGTTTGTTGGTTGTACAGATAGGGGCCCTATCATACACATGGCGCAATGAGGCTCAAGACTCAAGAAGTTTGGCACAATTTGTTTCACAACATTGCGCTGCACATTGCTTAATATACACACAGGATGTACAGCAATACACAAATATCTTTACAAATGAAAAAAATTAAAGGATTAAAATGTTACAAAAATTATTATTTTCTGCATAAATATAAAAACCACTGCCTCCATGCCTCATTTCTTTGGGCATTTTAAGTTTATTCGTGGCAATTTGCATTTGTAAAATGTTATTATTAGCAGTATTATTTATTATATGCATATTTATATTTGATTTATTAAAAACACGCTTGGATTTGTGTACCTGTTGGGTTTGGGAGACGTCTGCATCACCATATGGGGAGTAAGAACAGGACATGCGTTTGGATATAACTGGATATAAGATTAGAACTGAATTTCGAAGTAGTTTTGAAACTAAACGTTGCATTGAACAAATTATATTTAATACGTCGGCTAATAGATGTCTTTAGTGGAGTATATATATGCATATATATATATATGCATTTTTTTCGTAATACCTGATACCATTAATCGATTAAAAATTCACCCTTTTGGTTAAAAGTTAAGAGGGTTATTATGTACATCCCTACTTTCAACCTTTACTCACTGCAAACTGTTGGAGGAGGGTGGCTAAGAATATTTCTGTGGTCTTTTGCTCAAACAAGATTTATATGAGGAGGAAACAATTGTATTTGGAGCTTATGTTATGTCATTTTCATGTATTGAACTCTTATTTTAACCATGCCTATGTATATTCAGAACATTCTATAGCACCTTTAATTTAGTTTCCGTTATGAAGACATATGTTTTGCTTGCATACTGTATGTTACCCATTTTTATATGTTGCAGGTTTTGACCAAAGATCTTGGTGGAAACTCGAAGTGCTCAGAGTTTACAGCTGACATATGCCGAAGAGTACAGGACATGGAATAGGGCTTTTCTAATAAATTCATTTAAATATCATGCCTAAAGAACTGACAGTAAAAAATAATATTAAAAATGAATCTTCCTACCATTCTGCTGTTTTAATAAAAGTCTGCATTTTTGTTTCTCCCAGTCCACTATGTATTATTTTTCATTGTTGTTATTGTTTTTGGTGACTATTCGTGTGCTGTTTTAATTTGTCATTAAGGAACTAAATAATAAATGTATAATATGATAAACCATATTTATTGACCGAAGATTTCATCTGGTTTTATGTGACTCTAAGTTTGCCATTGTCTAAACAAACTTGTCTAAACACACTGCCCATTCAAAAAAATAGTCATCACCTGAATTAAGCCTCCTATTGGGTAATTACTGCATAGATAATTGTTCCAGCTGATAACAAGTTATTTAAATCTAACTAATGCAGAGAGAAGCTTCTCATTCGTTAAACCCAGCTCACACTGCGATTTATTTTTAATAATCCAAAATCATTGTATTATGTCAGACTGCAAGAACATGGCTCTCATATAACACCCAGCTGCCATAATGTCAGAATAAAGACGATGAAGATGCCACAAACACAAAAGAAAACTTATCTGGAGTTTGACGTCATCCATCCGTGACCTTTTCACTATACCATGTTCTGAAATGATTCCTTATAGCTTTACATAAATGATCAATTTTGCACAGTGTGCCTTGCTAATAAAATCAGGAAGTAAAAACAGTGTTGATATTTCCCTGTGATGGTTTACAGTTGCACAGATTGAAATTTTCTGATTCTGAACTTCATTAGAGGGAAAATCTGATCACAACAGCCATTAAGTGGTTATCTATGAACATGTAAAACCAAGGATCAAAAATCACAGATTTTAGCCTTGGTAAGTTGTCTCAGATGATCAAATCATGGCTGAAATCCCACAGTGTGAGTATGGCTTTAAACAAACATGTCTGTTTGCCTGTGGTTGTGGAAAATATGTTAATTTGTTTAAAGAGGTTTCCCAGGGATGGGTTGTGGCTGGAAGGGCATCCGCTGCGTAAAACAAATGCTGGATAAGTTGGCGGTTCATTCCGCTGTGGCGACCCCGGATTAATAAAGGGACTAAGCCGAAAAGAAAATAAATGAATGAATGAATGTTTAAAGAGGGTTAACTTACTAGATTGCATCAGGCAAAGAAACCATAAGGTGATTGGCGAAACTACTGAAAATTAAGAACTGTCCAGCACGTTATTAAAAAGTATTCAACATTCCAGAGTGATGGGTACATCAGTGTAAGAAGAGAAGTAGATGATATAATAAACATATGATCAGAATGATCATACACTATTAGTTGTTAAACCATTGTTTATACCAATTACTGAATTGATGATGTGTCACATGATTGCATCTCACAAGGAAAACATTAAGTTATTCTTGTGATAAAAGTGAATCAAATTTAGCAAATATTTTATGAATGCTAATTAGATTTGGGGTTGAACAAAGCATAATCCCTCCACAAAGTCCTCACATAAATATTGGCCCGCTCTCTGAAGATGGACACGACCTCAAATGCTGAGATCAATTCCATCTCTAAAGGACACTCTCATGCTCTTCCTCTGCAGAAGAACCCATGGGGTTGGGTGGCCGCAGAGGCCTACTTTGTCCAGACAAACATGTTCAAATCCAGACTTGAGACTTTTCGCCCCACTTTTAGAATCACCACATCTGGAATCACCACGCACCCTTAGAAATCGTAAGAAAGACCAAACTCTGACCATTGCAAGCTTCTCTTTTTAATCTATTGAGATATAACAACAAATATGTTTAATGTTAACTATGTTTAATGATGCTCAACATATCTGCCCTTAAAGTAATACTCATATATGATTAATACTTATATACGATTAATAGTATAAATGCAAAAAAAAAAAAAAATTAAGGTGTAAATCCACTTTTTCCTCACTTTTTTTTATTTTATTTTAAATGATATTCCATATTTTTAGAACATGTTGGTAATAAACAGAATTCTAAAGTCAGCCAAACTGCTAAAAATTATCTTAATGTCTTATGCAAATTCTAACATTTAAACATGCTCAAGTTTGGATTTACTAACGATGAAATTAACATGTGAATGTGCGTTGGTCCATGCCAACTTCATGTCTGGTGTAGGTGTATTTTTTGTGTGTGTTTGTTTTATTTCCATTGGTGACTCCTAGAGGCAATTATGTTAAATTGCACACTACAAAGTATCGCACCAACATGTGAAAAAAAACATTGCTATTAATTTATAATTGATAAAATGGATTAATTGACACAATATATTTTTGTTTTACCAATTATGTGATTTAGAACATAAAAGCATTTGCAAATGTATACAACCCTTAGTCTATGGCAATGGCAGTGTTGGCCTTATAAGAGGACACTGTCAACGGTCGAATCCAAAGGGAACACATTTTTCCCACACTGATTTTCTGGCCAAATTTGGAAAAAGAGACAGCGAGGAGGCTCCAACGTGGCAGGGTGCGCGATGGGTGGCTTCTTGGTGAGTGATGCATTTAAAATATCCCAGCAAACATTTGGATGTCTGATTACCTTTGAAATTGTTGTAATCACTTGTAAACCTTAATAAATTATTTGAGGATGCAAAAGTGTCACAATATAGCAAATTATTTATTGTGCATATAGTAACATAGTAACAGATTTACATCACTGTTAAACAGACACATCTAATAAGAATAAATAATACAACAAAACAGAAATATGGACAACACAAGTGACATTTTATTTTTGAGTCTTTTATTTCTACTATCCTCCAGCTCTTCCTAGCTGTGTTCCTCCATTGCTGCATCTTTTTCTGAGTGTGTAGCATCTGGACCTCATCTCTCACAGCATCTGAGAGACGAGAATATGACTTTGTATGATACTAAAACTAAAATCTTATAATAGATCAAGGATTATTGTCATGCTTCATGAATGAACAGTAATATGCAGAGTAGTGATTATATCTAATGTCAATATATACACATTCCCACCACGCAATTTTACAAGTGCCCATATCTACATATTTACCCATATTCACAGTTTTGTGACAAGCAAAGACGGTCATTCATGGCTCACACTTAAATTATAATTTAATTTATTATTTTCAGTCTGGCTGACTGCCAGAGTCAGTACAAACATTGTAAAACATCTGAATATTAAAGCAGGCATGTCTATGGGGAGATGTACAATGATGCAAAACAGATCAAATCCAGAATTTAAATGATATCAAATACTGGGTTAATTGTTGGGGTATTAAAATATATTTTCCTGAAATATTGTGCAGAAATAAACACAAACAATGCAAGATAAATATGTACCTGTTCATGACATTTTTACTCAGTCTCGGACAGAACATCCACCAACTCTGGACAGTTGCTGAACCTAAATGTGACACCAAAATCACAGTCAGAGCGATCCCTCTAGACAGACAGAGACACACATTCTGTCACATTTCAAACTTACGCAGATCCAATTCTTCTCAACAGCTTTGATAAACACTTCACAACATCTCGCTCTCAGAATCCAGTCTCTTAACAGAACACGCAGACCTGCTGGAGTCCACATTGACAATTACTGTAACAGCAGCAGCTAACGTCAGTCTTATGATGACATGAACTTTTCTAGTTGCAATTATTCACAAAGCTTTTATCGGGATATGCAGTAATAATATCACAATATTCAGCACAGGTATAAAAACTACTTTGCGTATTGATATATTTTATACAAATGTTTACATTTAATTGTTTACAAATACATTTAATTGCAAATGGATTATCAAAAAACATTTTACAATAGGGTATAATTAGTAAATTTGAGTTATACTGTTAAAATCAACAGTGAGAAACAGGCAGATTTATTACAGTTACTATTTTGTTAGTTAGAAAACAATTATATTTTATTATCCATTAACTTATAATATACAATAAGACTTTAAATAGAGAATTTTCCAGTAATATTTCATACAGTTTTACAAAAGCAGTTTAAAGAAAAGTGGTTTAACATTTTATGTTAACTATAAAAATATCAAGTAAATTACTTTTTAGAAACAGATTCATAAGATTTGGTCTCATAATTAATGACAGCCTGCTAATGTAGGCTAAACAGAATCATTAATACTGGCATGGTAGTAAATGCTGGAAGATATATCTACAATAGAGTGATACTGCGTAGCCTTTTGTTAAGATTTCTAATAAATTTGTGCATTATTATAATTATTAAAATGTTTTATTTCTACACTTTTCCACTCCAAACTCACCTGAAATGGTCATTTGCAGCTCTGACTGAACACACAGCAGGTGGAGGATGGGCACAGATAGCTGGAAAACATGTTGGCCAGCTGTCCTTTAGGACCAGTGTAGGGAACCCTGATAAACTGCACCATATTCCTGTAATAAAATGAAATATTGCTCAAACTCCATTTACTTTTAGCATAACGGCTAATTTTAGCCAAATCAAAAACAACTCCACATTGCTGTTGACTGTCATCATTTATTTCAGTTACTTCATGTAAAATCATATCAATAAAGTAACAAACTGTACTTACACGGTAGCAGATTTGTAATAATTGTCCAACTTTTCACCACGTCCTCATTTCCTTGCGTGATGCAGGATAAAACAGGAAATTTGAAAACAACGCTCTTTTGGGGCAAAATAAAGAAGCAATAATTAAATCGCATTATGATTTTAGAAGCAGTGACTCAATCACTTAACCGCACAGGCCATTTTATGAATGTAATTTGTCAGACAAGATGTAAATAAAAGTGATGTATTTCATAAAGATATATCTGTTTTTAATGGGTCTAGATGCCTAAAGACTGTCCACAACCTCTTATAACTCACTTTGGGCACATATATAAATTAACTTCTGCAGTATATACTCAGATGTTCGTGCAATACTTATGTATGTTTCATTATTTCAGCGAGGGTAACAATGGACTATAAATGCACGTGTAAATGACGTCACTTGTGGACCTAATCACGACGGGGTATATACTGAACTACATGTACATAAAATTGTAAATACACGCAACCCCAATCGGTTATAGACATGTACAAATGTATACAAATGTATATTGATGCATTTTAGGACATGTTGTGCATTTGAGCCGTCCTGCCGTGACCAATATTGGCCGTGGAGAGAACGTCGTATGCGGACCAACAGCACAGCATTTGTGCCGTCCTGGTCTGACCCCTTTTGGCCGGAGAGAGCACGTCGCCGTCCGACCAATGTTTGCTGGGATAGATTATCTGATCCAAATAAATGAGAAGTTGGTTCAGTTTTGAAGGACGAGTAGCGTTTAAATGTATTTATTGGGGCTGTCAAAATTAGCGCGTTAACGCACGCCGATTAATTTGAAATATTTAAGCCGTTAAAAAAATTAACGCATTTAACGCAGTGGCAGTTCTTTTTATTTTCTGTTGTGGCCGACGTGTGTTGCAGGAGAGGGAAAATAGTGTAGCCGCTTTAAGACTGCTTTTACGGGGTTGTAGTCCATGGCGCAGGGCATTGTGGGTGTGTAGTTCGCCACGGATGCTGTTGAAGGTGAGCGCGCGCTGTGTGTGTGTGTGTGCGGTGAATTAGAGGGAGAAAGTTTGATCCGATTTTGTGTTAAGTTTACTCCTGTAATTCCACCCGGGAGCTGTTTTGGACTGTGAAGCTGAATGCACTAAAAGAAGTAAAAGAAGGGCATGCATCGAGTACTTTTGTCCGTCTCATCATTTGCAAGAGCCTGTGAGTTAACGAGCTGTTACTCTGCCGCTGGGCATCGCGGAGAAAGTAACACGTGTGTTCAGGGCCGGCGCGTCCATAGAGGCGGCCGAGAAGGGCGGCAGAATAGTAAGTGAACCCCCCCGGTCCTCACTTTAATCCGCGACACCTACCCCCTTCCTCCCGGTCCTCACATCTCGGTTACAGTTGGTCCAGAATGCAGCCGCCAGATTAATAACTTAAGAAAACTTATTCGGCCATACAGCCTGTAGACCGTTAAGATCCCATGACCAGTTTCTTTTGTCTGTCCCTCGGTCTCTCTGCAAATCAAAAGGTTATCAAGCTTTCTGTGTTGCAGCCCCTAGGCTCTGGAACAGTCTCCCTCTGAACATTAGGATTTCTCCTTTATTGGATGCTTTTAAATCTAATTTTAAGACTTATTTTTATTCCCTTGCCTTTGAGTGACACATGCTTTTTGTTTTCTTATCTGCATTTTAGTATTACTTGTAAACATATATATTTCCTTTTCTTATATATTTAGATACCAGGTTTTATTTTATTTAAAAAAAATTCTTTGTTGACCAAACTCAAACCCAAAATCGAATCTACACTGTCAAGCCACAAGCTATGTTTTTATTGGGAAATAAACAAGAGAAGAGATTGGAACAACTTCTTGCTTTGCTTATATTTTATTTGATGTTTGCGTCACAAATCATGTCTCTGGTTTAGCCTCTCAGCTATTACTCCACGTAGCCAAATGTCGACAAAGAATGTTTGCTGGCATCATCGGACGCATGATTAGACTTCGCGCTTCGCAATGTAAGATTCTGCACGATTGGAGGAAGAATTTTACAGCTGAAGGGATTGTGGCACCAATGAAAACCGAAACCTAATCTGTGGCAAGAGTAAACAAATATCGCTAAGAAGGTAAGCCTGTCTGGCTTTTGCTGGCATAGCTGTGCAGTTTGGTTTGGGCGCCGTTGTGATCGTTTGTTTATCCATAGGGGATATTTGCGGTGGTTGTTGTTTGGCTTTGATTGTTTCGTCCAGAGCTCTGGTGTTGGCAGATTGTTGTTGGTTGTTTGTTGGTTGGTGTAGTGTTGCAATGTTTACAAAGTTTATGCGTCGTTGTGATGTCATTGGAGGATTTTATTGAATGAAGTATCGTTGGCTTGCTGGAAATAAAGCATGAATGAAGTGAGTGTTGATGACGTCACTGGCTGTGAAATGGATTGCAGTAAAAGGCAAACTAAATTAACTGCAAAGGCTTTGTCAAATAAAATCTTCAAAAAGAAGAAAGTAAATAAAATGAAAGGGCAGAGATTAAATCTTTGATGCACAAAAAGGAAAATGTGCTACACATGTTTGAAAATCTTCTTCAGCTTTGTGAAAAATGTCCATCATAATGTTGTACTTTTATTGCTTCCAAAAGATGAACAGGAAAAACTAAATGAATGGTTTTTGAGTATCATGAAATATTGCAATACATTTAGGATGCTGTTCAGTGCTAGTTAAATGGATCAGAGGAGATCGAGGAAATCTCAGTTGAAGCTGGAATGCAAGAAGACTGTTGTAATTCTCAGGTCCCAGTCTATATTCCATTCATTACCACATCAGATGAAGTACAAGATGATGTAAATCCTACTGACAGTGTATCTAATATTGGCAGTAGAACATCCAGAAATCAAAACTCAATTGTTGAAAATGTTCCTTGGTATCATCTACTTCTTCAGTTTGTCTCAAAGCAGAGGCTGAGTTGGCTGCATTAAAGGCACGTCAAAAAAAATGTTAAAAGATGAACATGAGCTGGAGGATCAAGAGGAGCAACTGTGAAAAAGGAAAGAAGTTACATTTGCAAGAAGAAATTGAAGCACGATTTTGCTAAACTAAATGTCTTGAAATCTCAAAGTATAGCAAGTTCAAAGTCTGATGGTTCAAGAAGGAAACATTCTAATTTGGAGCAAAAACAAAGGAAAATACTAGGTCTTAATGTCAGTGCTAAATCATTTGTACCCCAAAGGTGTGCGAGTAAATTATCTCAAGATCGAGAGAACTCTGGAGCAAAGCCAAAAGAGAAAATTGTACAACATCAGCTCTCAGTCTTATCGAGTGGAACATCAACCATCTAGGCATCAAACTGAACAACAGGGAGGGCAAAGAAATGTATTGAATTCACACGTTTTAAACTCTGGCGAACAAGATAATGTAGCAGATGTTGCACATTAAGTGTTTGTGAACGCCCATTGCTAACTACAAATCGTAAAGGTCTGTATAAAAGGCCATCCAAGAGGGGGGAAATTGCGTCATCATTCAGCTGACTCTCTGTAGTGGGTGTGTCGCTGCCGTGCGTCTGGTATGTAGTGGCTGGTTAAGCCCTTTCGCTTTCACTCTTTAAAGTGTTTTCTTTGGGTTAACTCGGTTGTATGCTTTTGGAAGGCTGGTGTCTG
>CAIGQQ010030458.1:181310-200267 GCA_903798035.1 Danio albolineatus | reverse complement strand
TCTCTCTCTCTCTCTCTCTCTCTCTCTCTCTCTCTCTCTCTCTCTCTAGTTCTCTCTCTAGTTCTCTCTCTCTCTCTCCCCCTCTCCTTCTCTCTTCATTGACTACTGCTGATTATACAGAAACCCGTCTGCTCCTGTTAACTCTATACGCTGCTGTGGTAAGTCAGAATTTACTTCGACTCACGGTGAGTAAAAATGGCTTCTCCTGCTCTTGTCACATGCATTTCATGCCACATGTTTAGTGTATCTCTCTCTGTCAGCAAGGAGGGCTTCACATGTGATAAATGTAAGGAAATAGTTAGGCTGACAGAGAAGATCTCAGAATTAGAAACACACATCCAAACTTTAATTAAGGATAGTAAGAGTCCTAGGTCTCTAGATAAGGATTTGGATGTGACTAGTCTAGCAAGCCATTCACATTGTTCGGCTCTGGTTGTTGCGTCTTCGCAGAGAGACGGCTGGGTCACCGTGAGGGAAACTAGAAGTGGGAGAAAACACCGTATGTCCGTTCCAACATCAAACAGGTTTAGCCCCCTCAGTGATGCACCCACTGAGAAACCTGATGAAAGTGCCCTTGTGATTGGCGACTCCATAGTACGGAACGTACAAATAGAGACACCAGCCACCATAGTCAAATGTCTGCCGGGAGCCAGAGCGCCTGACATCATGTCAAATTTAAAAGTACTGACTAAATCTAAACGTAAGTTCAGTAAGATCGTTATCCACGTCGGTCCTAATGATGTTCGACTACGTCAGTCGGAGATCACTAAAAGTAATATTAAAGAGGTGTGTGATCTTGCAAAGACGATGTCAGACACCGTAATATGCTCTGGTCCCCTGCCCGCTTATCGTGGTGACGAGTTTCACAGCAGACTCTCATCACTCAATGGCTGGATGTCAAAATGGTGCCCACTGAATAACATAGGTTTTGTAGACAATTGGCCAAGTTTTTGGGGTAGACCTGACCTGTTGAAGAGAGATGGTCTTCATCCCACTCGGGCTGGAGCAGCTCTCCTCTCTAGTAATCTGGCATATAGTCTTAGTGCTGGCATTTGACTAACTGGGGCCCAGGTCAGGGAGCAGACAGATTGGCTTAACCAACCGTCTGCTAGTCTCCACGGTTTACCCAACTCAAATAATCTGCAGCACATAGAATCACCTAGATATAAGAACATAGAGACTGTGTCTGTTCCCCGAGCCTCTAAATATAAAAAACTCCCAAATCCATTTAAAGGTAATAATCTAATTGATGTTCAAAAAATAAAAAATAAAGCTAACCAAAAAATAAAACTCGCATTATTGAACATTAGATCGCTGTCATCTAAAACTCTTTTTATTAATGATTTGATAACTGATCTAAAGCTAGATGCTCTCTGTCTAACAGAAACCTGGATAAAACCAGATGATTACATGCCCCTAAATGAGTCTTCACCTGAAGGATATCATTATAGACATGAGCCGCGTCCTAAAGGCAAAGGTGGAGGCGTGGGCATAATATACAGTAATATTTTTAGTGCTACTCAGCGATCTGATTTCAAATATAATTCATTTGAAGTAATAGTGATGTATATTTCAGTGAACAATTTAAACAATACATTTCAATCTAAATTTGTACTGGCAACTGTTTATCGGCCTCCAGGGCACCATACCGACTTTACAAAAGAATTTGCTGATTTCTTATCTGAAATAGTTCTGGCCACAGACAAAGTTATAATTGTTGGTGATTTTAATATTCATATAGATAATGAAAAAGATGCTTTAACGCTGGCCTTCTTAGACATACTAGCCTCTGTTGGAGTGAAACAGCATGTCTCAGGGCCTACCCATCGACATAATCACACTTTAGACCTAATATTATCACATGGTATTGATCTTGATAATGTTGAAGTTGTGCAGCAGAGTGATGACATTTCAGATCACTATTTAATCTCCTGTTTATTGTGCATCGATAGCTCTACAAAATCATCTTCTATTCACAAATATGGCAGGACGATCACCGCTAGCACTAAGGATGATTTTGTTAGTAACCTACCTGATCTGTCTAATTTTTATAACATTCCAGGCAGTCTAGAAGAGCTTGACACTGTAACTGAAACCATTGATTCCGTCCTTTCTAATACGTTAGATATAGTTGCTCCGTTACACTTCAAAAAGATTAGGGAAAAAAATCCGACGCCATGGCACAATGAGCACACACGTGTCTTAAAGACAGCAGCCCGGAAAATGGAGCGTAGATGGAAGAAATCAAAACTAGAAGTTTTTCGTCTGGCCTGGAAAGAAAGTTCGCTTAACTTTAGAAAAGCTTTAACGTCAGCCAGATCTGCTTATTTTTCAACTTTAATAGAAGAAAATAAACATAACCCTAGGGTCCTGTTTACCACGGTAGCCAATCTAACTAAAAATAAAGCATCAACATGCATTTCTCAGCATAGCAGTAATGACTTTATGAACTTTTTCACACGCAAGATTAATGATATCAGAGATAAAATAAGCACCAACAGTCTGCCTCCTACAGCCTCGTCCCAATTAGAGCATTGTAGACCGGTAATGGATAAACTTCAAATTTTTTCAACAGTAGGTGAGGAAGAATTATCTAAACTGATAAATTCGTCAAAATCAACAACGTCTATGCTAGATCCCATACCGACCAAATTATTAAAACAATTGTTTTCAGAAGTTTCTGAACCTGTTCTTAACATTTTGAATTCATCCCTACTCCTAGGATACGTTCCTAAAACTTTTAAACTAGCTGTCATTAAGCCTCTTATTAAAAAAACACAGCTTGATCCTAAAGAACTAGCAAATTATAGACCAATTTCAAACTTGCCTTTTCTATCAAAGATTTTAGAAAAAATCGTATCTGCTCAACTATGTTCCTTCCTACAAAGAAACAATATTTATGAAAAATTTCAATCTGGATTTAGAGCATTTCATAGCACAGAAACCGCACTCCTAAGAGTCACAAATGACCTCCTTCTGTCGTCCGACCGTGGTTGCATTTCTCTCTTAGTGCTATTGGACCTCAGTGCTGCATTTGATACAGTTGATCATAATATTCTCCTTGATAGGCTTGAAAATTATGTTGGTATTACAGGAACTGCATTGGCCTGGTTCAGGTCTTATCTATCTGAACGTTATCAATTTGTATCAGTTAATGAAGAGACATCATACAGATCAAAAGTACACTGTGGGGTACCACAAGGCTCAGTTCTTGGTCCCTTACTTTTCACACTATATATGCTACCGCTAGGTGATATCATTAGAAAACATGGAGTTAGCTTCCACTGTTATGCTGATGATACACAACTTTATATCTCCTCTCAACCTGGTAATTTGTTTGAATTTACTAAATTAACAGATTGTATAGCTGATATTAAAAATTGGATGACTAATAACTTCTTATTACTAAATTCAGATAAAACTGAGGTCTTGCTTATTGGTCCCAAAAATCTCACACGCAAAAACTTAGAACACTGTCTAACCCTTGATGGATTCTTAGTTCAGTCCTCATCTTCAGTCAAAAATTTGGGGGTGATTTTTGATAGCAGCCTGTCATTTGAAGGCCAGATTTCAAGCATCTGTAAAACTGCTTTTTTTCATCCTAAAAATATTGCCAAACTTCGACACATGCTATCAATGTCTGATGCGGAAAAGCTCATTCATGCTTTCATGACGTCTCGATTGGATTACTGTAATGCATTACTAGGCGGCTGCCCTGTTGGCCTGATAAACAAACTTCAGCTAGTTCAAAATGCAGCTGCTAGAGTGCTTTCTAGAACAAAGAAATATGATCATATTACTCCAGTTCTTTCAGCATTGCATTGGCTCCCTATTAAATATCGTATAAATTTTAAAATCTTACTGACTACCTACAAAGCCCTGAACGGCTTGGCTCCCCAGTATTTGCAGGAGCTCCTGATTTATTATAGCCCATCACGTCCGCTACGCTCAATTAATTCTGGACAATTAATTATTCCCAAAATATCAAAATCAACTGTAGGTGGTAGATCTTTCTCTTATCTGGCACCTAAACTCTGGAACAGCCTTCCTAGCACAGTTCGGGAAGCAGACACACTCTGTCAGTTTAAAACTAGATTAAAGACACATCTCTTTACATTAGCATACACATAAAACACAAATGCTTTGGAATCCAAATCCTCTAAAGGATTGTTAGTCTGCATTATTTAGGGCAACCGGAGCCGGGAACACTTCCCAAAACACATTATAATTTGAATGGCATCTCTGCTCATGTTAGTCTGTTTTTTATTATTCCCGAGGTTTCCATAATCCTGGACCATGCCGTATCCTGAGCAGCTGCTGTGGTGGTTATGGAGGAATGGAGAGCATGAGACAGTTTCCTGTAAGACGATCCCTGTGACAGACGAGTCCTCGCATTGTTCCCAAAGGGCCAGCCTGTTGACCAGCCGGTGACCCGCCTGTGGTCTCTCCATGATGGATGTCCAGCGTTCTCCAGCCCCGGCGCCATAGACTGCAGCTCTGCACAAGACGTCTGGCCATAGGAGAAATGGTCGTGCCCAACTGAGCCTGGTTTCTCTCGAGGTTTTTTAATTCTTCACTTTCGCCAATTGGTGAAGTTTTTTCCTCGCCGCTGTCGCCTCTGGCTTGCATGGTTCGGGACCTGTAGGGCTGCGCATCGATGGATTACTATTCAGTGTTTGGACTCTCAGCAGTGACTATTAAACCACGCTGAAATGAACTAAACTGAACTTCAACACTGAAAACTGGACTGACACTGTTTCAATTTTTTATAATGCATGTGAAGCTGCTTTGACACAATCTATATTGTAAAAGCGCTATACAAATAAAGATGAATTGAATTGAATTGAAAAGCATAATACGCATGCGTTTATAAGCCATTTAAAAGCAGAAAAAAATAATAAAATAAAATAAAAAGAGTAAAAGAGGAAACCCCCACCCCCACGGTGATTATCGGTATTACCGGTGTTGTCACATGTCGATTAACCGGTGGCAAAATTTCTTCATCGTCACAACCCTACATCAGACCGTGGTATAAGCCGATCTGTCATGACAAACATGCGTTAGCAGCAACAGTGTTTGTGTTTGGTTCAGTTTTTAGCTCTCTACCGTAATACGTAGTGTATGAGCGACCGTAGAAAAACATTGGCAGCTAGAATAGACGGCACGTCCTGATAAAGGTGCCTCCCTCTCTGTAAATTCATATTGTTTAGACAACGATATATTTCCTCTTAGCAAATAATCGATAACGTAACGTTATCACATATAAATATTATTTAAATTGTCAGAAAATGACTCCATCTATAAAACGCACACAGATTTGTTGTTTCTCTTTTTTTTAAACAGACTGCTGGAAATTGGTCAAGTGCGGAAACTTCAGATTAGAAATAGCACGCGCTGAATTGAGCTGTGTAGTAGTAGTAGTCTCGTAGATTAAAATTAGTGGACAAGTGGATTAAGCAAACGCAAGAGGGTCTGTGTATCATCCGTTCATTTGATTATTCCTTTTATTCTGGAAAACGAAACAAAAGAAAAACAGTCAATATTTCGTTTTTCTGTTTATTCTGTAGGCACAATAAAATGAAAGCACATCTGTTATTCTGCTTAACTTATAAAGGAAAATTAAAACAAACGCAAAACAAAAACGAAATAATGAGTCAAAAAACGGTCCGTGTACACGTTTTGTTAATTTGTTTTCCGGTTGTAAACGGAATAAAGGAAATGAAGAAAATGGCCGTTATTTCGTTTTTCTTTTGCTGACATAAAAAGGAAAAAACAAAATTTTGGCTGGATTTTCGCTTTTTTTAATCTAGGGTTGGAAAACGAATAAATGACTTCAAAATTCATTATAGACAAGTAGTCGTGCTGAAACGCCCATTTTCCTCTGATTGACCAACCAAATCTGAGCTCGTGACGTCGTTCTCTTTCCGTTTACCAAATTAGAGTCCAGAAGCGCCGGTGACGATGGAATCATGCAGACGCGCTTGTGAAACTCAGACAGTGCGGATTTTGAACCGCGTTGACTACTATCTGATCAGATCACGGAAATAGAGCGACAGCAGCCGGACTCTGTTTTAATCATTCTCGGGGATTTTAACAAAGCAAAACTATCCCGTGAACTGCCAAAATATAGACAGCATGTTACATGTCCCAGAAGAGACAGTAACATATTGGATCACTGCTATACCACAATAAAGGATGCATACCACTCTGTCCAACGAGCAGCTTTGGGACACTCTGACCACTGTTTAATTCATACCAACCTACAGGCAGAAACTAAAAACAGCCAAACCTGTATTAAGATCTGTGAAAAGATGGACTAATGAAACAGAGCCGGATCTACAAGTCTGTTTCGACCTCACTGACTGGAGTGTTTTTGAAGCTGCTGCAATTGATCTGGATGAATTCACAGAGACTGTAACATCTTATATCAGTTTCTGTGAAGACGTGTGCATTCCTACCAGAACTCAACTCAAATAAAACAATGACAAACCATGGTTCACTGTAAAACTCAGACAGCTACGTCAGACCAAAGTGGCTGCTTACAGGAATGGGGAGAGAGCCTTGTATAAGCAGGCCAAGTACACCTTGGAAAAAGAGATCAGAGTCGCCAAAAAGAACTACTCTGAAAAAGTCAGTTCTCTTCCAGCGACTCAGCATCTGTGTGGAAAAGTTTGAAAAACATCACAAGTTACAAGTCACCATCCCCCAGCACTGTAGACAATGAACAACTTGCTAACGACCTGAATGAGTTTTACTGCCGGTTTGAGAAAACCCCCCCCACACCCACTCTGAACTGCTCTTCATGCCACCATTAACACCTCCACCACCCCCCACCTCCCCCATACCTGCACTTCAGTTCAGTGAAGATGATGTGTGCCAGGTCTTCCGGAAACAAAAGAGGAAAAAAGCACCAGGCCCAGATTTTATAACACCAGCCTGTTTAAAATCCTGTGCTGACCAACTGGCCCCCATCTTCGCCCTGATCTTCAACAGATCACTGGAGCTGTGTGAACCCAAACTTACAGGACTAAATGACTACAGACCGGTGGCGCTGACATCTGTGGTCATGAAGTTGTTTAAAAAACTGGTGCTTGCCCACCTGAAGGACATCACTCAACCCTCACTGGACTCTCTTCAGTTTGCCTACAGAGCAAACAGGTCTGTGGATGATGCAGTCAATATGGGACTACATTATGTTTTGCAACACCTTGACAGACCTATGCGAGGATCTTGTTTGTTGACTTCCGCTCAGCTTTTAGCACCATCATCCCAAAATTTCTCCTGCTCAAATTAACTCAGCTCTCTGTGCCCACCTCTGTCTGTCAGTGGATCTACAGCTTCCTAACGGACAGGCAGCAGCTGGTCAAGCTGGGTAAATCCTCATCCAGGACCCGCACAATCAGCACTGGCGCCCCCTAGGGGTGTGTCCTCTCCCCTCTGCTCTTCTCTCTGTAGACGAATGACTGCACCTCAAAGGACTCCTCTGTCAAGCTCCTAAAGTTTGCAGACGACACCACCCTTATCGGCCTCATTCAGGACGGTGACGAGTCTGCTTACAGACAGGAGGTTAAGGAGCTGGCTCTTTGGTGCGATCACAACATCTTGGAGCTGAACACGCTCAAAACAGTGGAGATGATAGTGGACTTCAGGAGAAACCCCCCTGCCCTCCCCCCGCTGAGCACCATGGACAGCACTGTGGCTGCAGTGGAGTCATTCAGATTCCTGGGCACCACCATCTCTTAGGACCTGAAGTGGGACAGTCACATTGACTCCCTTGTCAAAAAAGCTCAACAAAGGCTGTACTTTCTTTGTCAGCTGAGGAAGTTCAACCTCCCAAAGGAGTCTCTGAAACAGTTCTACACCTCCATCATTGAATCAGTCATCTGCACTTCAATAACTGTCTGGTTTAGCTCAGCTACCAAATCTGACCTACGAAGACTACGTCGAACAGTTTGCACTGCTAAGCGAATATTGGTACAACCCTCCCTACTCTCCAAGAACTGTACTTATCCAGAGTGAGCAGAAGGGCTGCCAAAATCACTCTGGACCCCTCACACCCAGCACACTGCCTCTTTGAACTGTTACCTTCTGGTCGACACTACAGAGCACTGCGAACCAGAACAGCCCGACACAGAAACAGTTTCTTCCCACAGGCAATCCATCTCATGAACACTTGATAATAACAATCATGGAACCAACATCACTACTTGCCATACACTTTTTACACACACATACACTTATTTAACAACACACTTTACATGCCAATTTGCACATAACAAATACACTTGTTACAAATACACATACAGGGGCGCTGCTAAGGGGGGGAAGTTAGGACGATTCTAAGGGCCCATGCACTCTAGGGGCCCACAGAGATCTGCTTTATAATTAATAACAGTACTATAATGTAATATAAATTATGAGTGTATCTCTAAATTACAAGTAAAACAATTTATTAGAAAAAAAAAATTAAAATATCTACCCCTCGTGTCTGTCACAACTGTCACTGTCAAATTGCACCCCCCTTCTTTCGCTGTATGGTTCAGTCCATCAATAGCGGGAAGAGAGTTGAGTGCGATCGTCAGGTAAACTGTCAAATCAGCGATTATCTCGGGGTTAACATCAGCTGCATCCCAAATCGCATACGTAAGCACTATTCTACGCCATTTTTTTGTATAAATAGTGTAAGTAGTGTGTTCACACTGAAAACTCTAACAATAATGCACTTTATTTACCCGGATCATGCACTCATTCAGCCGGTAAACAGAAGTGTGTAATGATGGACACTTTGAGCACATAACAGAAGGGGCAGAGCTATCACGCGCACATGTTGGATAACTTTATTTATTTTGGATTGTGAGAGTAGTATTCTCTTGTGAGAGTGATTATAGTGCCTCCCTATGGTGAATGCGTTTACACTCATGCCAGGTAGGCTATTATTTGGTATTTTGGTCATTAATTTCATTAGCTGCATCCCAAATGACACACTATACACTAAATCAATAAGACACAAAGTTATACTACAATGAGACCCATAAATAAGAAATGTTCTTTTGTTTAAATTGACCATTACTTACATGGCAAAACCCTGGCCTTCTTGCTTAAATTCCAAGTGCCAAATGCCTGGCCTTCTTGCTTGCAAAATCCTCAATCAAAGTGTATTGCACATTGTATGAGACACTATTGCAGTACAGTTATTTAAATAGTTACACATTGGTGTTTTGTGTGTTTAGAAATGTAAAATTTTCAGTGAATATTTGATTACTGTTCCTTTTTTTGTACTACATTTACATTTGAACAATAAATCATCTGCTAACTACAGTCATGGCCGTTCTCTTACTTAATACTGATAAGTAGTGGACAAAATCAATAATAAAACGCATACGTCAGTATAACTACATTGCAGACAAAGAGTTTGGATAGCTAGATTGGTAGTAGGGGGCCCATCCTCATATTTTTTCATGGGGCTCAAAATTGCTAGCGGCGCCCCTGCTGTTAGGAAGCAGACAGACAAACTGGGTAAGTGAAAAGTGTAACAGGTTATTATGACATCATTGAACACAAACGGGAATGAAGGTAGGGATGACGGATGTGCTGGATGGTTTTAAAGTCCTTTTCCTTGGCAGAATGGTTGAGACACAATGGGGAAGACTGACTGCACACACCAGATGACTGGACGGAGGACAGACAGACGACGAACACACCACTGACTGGATACTATGAAGACAGGAACGACTAGGAGTAAACAGAAAATAGGTAAGTTCTATAATGCAGGTTACGTGAGTGTTGCCAGGATAGTGAACACTCAGAGTCCGCTTCGTAGAAACGAGCCCGGACACTGAGTGCTGTGAGGTGTGTGCTTTTAAAGTGATCCAAATGATTGGGTGCAGCTGTGCGTGATTATAACTCAGGTGATGGTGCTCGCTGTGATTGATTGGATGAAGAGCCTGGCCAATCCGTGACATTAACCCCCTCCCCAGGGCCCGATCCTGAGGGCCTATGACTCCGACGGCGTGGTGGTCTACCTCGTCCACGAGGTGCCGGGAACTCTTGGTGATTGGAGTGTAACTCTTCTATGAGTGAGGGATCTAAGATGTCGGCTCTGGAAACTCACAATCTCTCCTCTGGTCCATATCCCTCCCAGTCCACAAGGTATTCTAAACTACCACCGCGATGCCGGGACCGCAGAATGTCCTTGACAGAATAGATGGAGCCTTCTTCCAGCAACAGTGGGGGAGGGGGTTCCTCTTCGTGACCAGGCTCTGTGGAGGGAACCAGAGGATCGTGATAGGGTTTGAGGAGTGAGACGTGAAACGTGGGGTGGATTCTATACTGTGGAGGAAGTTGTAGTTTATAGTTGACGAGGTTAACCTGTTCCACGATGGTGAAGGGACCAACAAACCGGGGACTGAGCTTCCTGGAGGGCAGTCGCAGGTGGATGTCTCATGGAGAGCTAAACCTTCTGCCCTGGATGATAGTTGGGAACAGCCCTCTGAAGATGGTGATGAGCCTCGTCCCAGACTCTCTCGCTCTCCCGGAACCAGTGATCCACTGCGGGGACGTCAGATGGTTCGCCATCTCAGGGAAAGAGTGGAGGTTGGAACTCTAGAACGCACTGGAATGGCGTGAGTCCAGTAATGGGTTGCCGCAGTATTCTGCCCAGCCCAGAAACTGATTCCAGGAGTGTCGATGGCCGTGACAGAAGGTCCGCTGGAATCGTCCCATCTCCTGAATTTTCCTCTCCGTCTGGCCGTTGGTCTGAGGATGGTAACCAGACGAAAGGCTGACGGTCACACCCAGGAGTTTGAAGAAGGCTTTCCACAGCCTTGAAATAAATTGAGGACCTCGATCTAAGACGATGTACTCAGGCAGACCAAAACATCGGAAGACATGATTGAAGATACATTCTGCTGTTTCTAGGGCTGTGGGAAGACCCTTCAGTGGAATTAACCGAGAGAATTTTGAGAATCGATCGACAATGACCAGGATTCATGTGTTTCCATCTTATGAGGGAAGGTCCGTCATAAAATCCACTCCTAGGTGTGACCAGGGACGATTCAGGACTGGCAAGGGATGGAGTTTGCCGGCAGGTAGATGACGTGGGCTCTTGGATATGGCACATTCTTTGCATCCTTGAACATACCTTCTCACATCCCTTGCCTTGTTCGGCCACCAAAAGCATTGGGATAGCAGTGAGAGGGTATTGTTGGTCCCGGGATGCCCAGTGCGGAAAGGATGGAGTGAATCGTATCTACCCATTGCTCAGCTGGAACAAACTGCTGATTTGGTGGGCAGCCCGGCGGAGGTTGGGGTTCAGGAGTGAAGACGGCTGGAGGAGCAGACCATTCAATGGGACATACCGTTGTAGGAATCGGCTCTTTGGTTTAAATCAAATTTAAACTTTGAGGATTCGAATACAAAGATCCGAACGTGATTCACATAGAATTATTAAAAGCTTACACTCACCCTACGTATTTGTCCAGCAAATAGAACGGTTGGTGTAAAGCAACCCTGTATTATATTATTACGTGGCCAACTATAACAATATAAAAACAGTATTTAAGTATTTGATAAGCAAGGTAGCATTATCTGAAGCTGAGGCATTAACTTATAAAGCACACAACACACCAACACGGATCTTAACAACGAAACAAAGTTTATTGCTACTCTATAACACAACGTACTAGTCTACATAAAACACACAAACGCACATACACACAAGCAGTTTGAGGAGAGTTATGACGGAGAGTGAAGAAGGATTCAACTTCTAGCATTTGCTAAGTTCTTAGCATTGCAACCTGAGAGAAACCATAAAAGCAGAGAATTTAGCTATTCTTTACTACTTAAATATAATTCACACCAGTTACAGCAATGGGTAGAAACCTTGTTTGTGTTACTTGCGTTCTGAAGGAATTTCGGTTTTCTCGACTGGTCCAAAAGGTAGATCCTGGTGAAGCTGATTGGTCAGCGCAGCAACTCCAATGACGTGCTGGAATTCCCTCTTCGGCAAAGGGGGTTTCCTTACTTCAGCGAAGCTTGTAGTCGGTTGCCAGGGATACGGATGTTGGACGAGGCGGTTTTGTAGGTGAAGTCCTTCCTGGGGGTTTCTGTAGTTAGGATGAATTGACCCGATGGCTTGTTGTTGAAGCACAAGCAGATCGGGGGTCGAGCCAGCAGCAAGAGAAGATCGCGGTTTGCTGCGTGATGTAACGAGGCTTCCGGTGAGGCGATGTAACGGCCCCAGCACGGGAAGAGCAACGTCCAGTCAGCGACTGGCAAATATGATCGGCGGCAAAGACCTCGGCGGCAAAGACAAAGAGATTTCCTTTGTTCAAAGTTTTAAAGGCTTTAGGTTAGGTGTGGCCTACACAGTGACTGTCCAATCAGAGAAGTTGGGGAGTGGGGTCACACCCTCATTCCATCCTCTAGGAGGCCGGCATGGCACATTGTGTGAGTGCCGTGTGTTACCTGCCTTTGACTGGAAGTTATTAAAATAAAGTTTATAACATGGACATTTTTCATAGTATGGTTTCCTCATATAAATCGATGCATTAGAAACTTTCCTAGCTTTCAATCGATACCAAACATGAAATATTTCACAAACATTCTGTAGATTTCATTCACCAACATCGGTTATAACTTGTTAACTATCCATAACAGTTATGTTAAGCACATGAAACATGTACACACAAAAACCTACAGAAATGTAAAATAAGCATACATTGCTCAAATAAACAGAGTTTAACTTAAATGTCCATTTAAACTTTGGGAGCTTTTTAGAGCGTTCCTTTGTCTGGCTTGAAGAATGTGTATTCCCTTAAGACGCGGGTCACAGGCGTGAACCAAAAGGTGGAGGAGCTTATCTCAAAAGAACAGTTTGAGGGGTCTTTGAGTGTAGCCTCTTTTATTGTTTTAAGATGTAGAGTTAATTAGCAAGCATTTGTGATCGCGGCTGTCAAGTCATCCTGTGGATAACCTTTTGCTGGGTGCCCGTGGATTGCTTTGAAAGTGCGATCAACGCTCAGACATGTAGGCACCAATCAATCTTATAAGGATATGGTCAGTGTTATGTTCGATTCTGGAAAGGTCCGTTTACTCCCCACACCGTGATATGATCTGGGAGGATCTTTGCTGGAGTTTCAACTGTTTCCTCATGATCATACATTCTTGATAATGCGTCTGCTCATATATTTTTCGATCCTGGTCTGTAGGTAATGGAGAACTGGAACCTGGAGAAGAACAGTGACCACCGGGCCTGGCGAGGACAGAGTCGTTTAGAATCTTGTAGATATTGTACGTTTTTATGGTCAGTAATGACTTGAAAGAGATGCTTTGCGCCCTCCAACCAATGTCGCCACTCCTCCAGGGCGAGCTTAATGGTGAGAAGTTCCCGATTGCCAATGTCGTAGTTCTGCTCCGCCGGGCTAAGCTTCCGGGAGAAATAGGCACATGGATGGAGTAATGTAGGAGTTCCGTAGTATTGGGACAGGATTGCTCCTACTCCAGTGGTGGATGCATCTACTTCGATGACGAAAGGTAGGTCTGGATCAGGATGAGTCAGGAGTGGGGCTTGGGTAAATATGTCCTTGAGGTTTTGGAAGGCTGCGGCTGCCTCGGGAGACCAGACCAATTTCTTGGGCTTATTTTTCAGGAGGTCAGTGAGTGGAGTGGTGACAAGACTGTAATTCTGGATGAAGCACCGATAGAAATTCGCGAATCCAAGGAGTCGTTGAAGCTCCTTTATGGTTGTGGGTTCTGGCCAGGATACCACAGAATGTACCTTCCCCTCGTCATACGAACACCTGTTTGATCGATGATGTATCCCAAGAACTTGACAGATGGTTCATGAAAGGAGCATTTTTCAGCTTTCAGGTATAGTTGGTGTTCTCTTAAGGTTTGTAGGACCTCCGCAACATGGTGGCGATGTTCTGCCTCACTCCGGGAGTAGATGAGGATATCATCTATATAGACAAAATGATGCAGGAACTCCCGGAGGACTTCATGAAGGAAGTTTTGGAATACGGAGGGGGCGTTGACCAGACCATAGGGCATGACCTGGTACTCATAGTGTCCAGTAGGGGTCACAAACGCAGTTTTCCATTCGTCCCCCTCACGTATTCTTACCAGATTGTATGCGCTGCGTAGGTCCAACTTAGTAGAGATCTTGGCAGATCGTAGCTATTCAAGGGCCGCAGAAATGAGAGGAGGCAGGTACCGGAACTTGATGGTACTTTGGTTCAGGATACTATAATCTATACATGGCTGCAGCCCTCCATCCTTCTTGGCAACAAAAAAGAAACTGGATGCTGCGGGTGACGTGGAAGGACGAATATACCCCTGACTCAGCCTCTTGAATGTACTCCTCCATGACCTTAGTCTCCGGAAGCAACAACAGGTAGATTCTCCCTTTGAGCAATGGAGCATCTGGAACTAGGTAGATGGCACAGTCCCATGGCCGATGTGGAGGTAGCTGGGAAGCTCTCTTGGGGCAAAACACGTCCTTGTAAGGAGAGTAGATTTCAGGAATATGAACCGGTTGTTTTTCGACTGGACTTTCAACAGACATGACGTAGACAGATAGAGGATTACGAGTCTGAAGAGGAAGATCGGGAAAACAGTCTGGTGTGCATCCTTCACCAGCCATGGGCGCCCTGAGATGGTGTCCATGGTGGCGCCCTCCAGAACCAAGAATTGAATTTTCTCCTTGTGTAGCAGTCCTATTTGGAGTTGAATGGATTCACATTTACGATGGATACGTGCCTAAGAGTGGATGTCATGGGTTATGGGTTGGATCTGATAGACGTGCGTCGAGGCTTCAGTGCAGAGTTGAAGTTGGCGACAGAGGGCATGGGAGATGAAGTTCCCAGCTGACCCGGAGTCAATAAGCGCGGTGGCTGTAACAGAGACAGAGCGAGTAGTTAACTGAACAGTTCTAGTGAGCGGATGCATCTTTTCAATATCTGAACTGAACACACTCACCGAGGAACGTATGGGACGAAGTGGACAGTCCAGCCTGACATGTCCACTGGCACCACAGTACATGCACAGACCCCAGGTCAGCCTCCTCTGTCGCTCGGCGGTTGTAAGTCTACCAGATTCTAAGATCATGGGTTCTGGTTCTGGAGGGGTTGCTGACTCAGACGGACAGAGGAGTGCTTGAAGTACAGGCTCAGGATCCTGTTGGTAGATTTTCAGACGATCAGAGCATCAGAGAGAGAGTTGAATAAATTTTTCCAAGCCCATAGTATCATCCAGTGCTGCAAGCTGTACTCGAAGTTTGGGTTCTAAGCCGAGCCGATACGTAGTGAGGAGCGATCACTCATTCCATCTACTGGCAGCAGCCAAGGTCCGAAAACGAAGGGCATAATCCTGTGTGGACATCGTACCTTGTTTGAGATGGTATAATTGTTCTCCAGCTGCTACTTCTCCAACTGAACGACCAAAGACCTCCTTAAAATATTCAGTTAATGCTTGAATGGAATTCGTTACTGGCCCGGCTTGATGCCAAATGGTTACCGCCCACCGAAGAGCAGGTCCAGATAGAAGTGAGATGATATATGCGATTTTGGAGCGATCTGTGGGATATAAAGCAGGTTGCAGGGTAAATACTAGGAAACATTGTAACAGAAATCCATTGCACTCCTCCGCCCCGCCTGAGTAGGGCACTGGTCGAGCCATGAGACTGGAAGAGGTGGTGGACGACGAAGAAGCCGATGAGGAAGTGTTCGGTGCTGGTGGGGCATTGGGAAGTAGCACTGATGGTAGTAGAAATCTCTTCAAAGTGTCCACCAGCTCTTGAAAGTGATCGGGAGTGCTCATGTTGTCAACGGTTGAGGTCTGGGCTTCTGTTAGGAAGCAGACAGACAAACAGGGTATGTGAAAAGTGTAACAGTTTATTATGACATCATTGAGCACAAACGGGAATGAAGGTAGGGATGATGGATGTGCTGGATGGTTTTAAAGTCCTTTTCCTTGGCAGAATGGTTGAGACACAACGGGGAAGACGGACTGCACACACCAGATGACTGAACGGAGGACAGACAGACGACGAACACACCACTGACTGGATACTATGAAGACAGGAACGACTAGGAGCAAACAGAGAATAGATAAGTTCGAGAATGCAGGTTACGTGAGTGTTGCCAGGATAGTGAACACTCAGAGTCCGCATCGGAGCAACGAGCCCGGACACTGAGTGCTGTGAGGTGTGTGCTTTTAAAGTGATCCAGATGATTGGGTGCAGCTGTGCGTGATTAAAACTCAGGTGATGGTGCTCGCTGTGATTGAATGGATGAAGAGCCTGGTCAATCCGTGACACCTGCACACATACACTTATTTACACACTTTACATGCCAATTTGCACGTAACAGCTGCACATATAATGTATATAGTAATACACCTGTACACACACTTGTCAATTTGTATATTTGCATTTACTTCTTACTTCTATTTTTTGAATATATTTATTATCTGTTTTTTGTCCTGTCTCTGTAATTTTGTTGCACTGTAGAAGCTCTATCACGAAAACAAATTCCTCGTATGTGTGAACATACCTGGCAAAAAAGCTCTTTCTGATTCTGATTAATAGTCCTCTGAGATCAGCAGCCAGGCTTATTATTATTATTATTATTATTATAAATATACTACAAACTATATATATATGTTAACGTATTCTATCATTTCAACCACAAAAATACAAAGGCATATAAGTACATATAGGTTATAAAATTTATAATGTTATAGTACTTTATTGTCAGTCATTATTTTTAAACGATTGTATTTATATATGTTTTAATCAACGATACTTCTTTTAGATAAAGATGAATCAAAATGAGTTAGTAAATGATTACTAAATTGCTTAAACATTTATTTCTTACTATTTTATTATTGTGCCTTAAACAACATATAATAAACAAATTAATGCCAGGGTGATAGAAAGTAAATAATAACAACAGCACAAAAAAAAACAACAAACAAACACAAAAAACAAGAGTATAAATTATTACCTGAAATTCTTACAATTACAAGCAAGCAAGACCTTTACATTAATCAAAAAAAAAAATGAAACTAGAACACAGTTGGACAGAAACATTTATAGGCAACACTTTACAGGCATGGCAACAGTTTCTCTGTGTGTTAATAAATGCTTTATTCTTACAATTTTGTGAGTTCATCTAAAGTGAGGACTATGCTTTATAAATATCTTATAAACTGTATTAAATAAAAAAATAAACCTTTCTAATCTCATCTAAAAATAAAATCACTACAGTTGATTTTTTTGCAATTGCTGATTGTAGGAGTGTTAAAATTGCATACATTGTAGTTCTGGCATTTGGCCACTAGGTGTACGATACTGCATAACTGTAACTGCATTGGGATATGCACTGTATAACTTCAGTGCATTGGGAAAGAGCGATTGGTCTCAATCTCGTCTTCCTGATTATTTGTACACGCCATGCTTACAAAGGCAGATTTCACAGAGTTAATTTAATTTCTGTTTACTTTAAATTGTTGCTATATTTCCTTAATACTTAACTCAATTTATTTTTATTCTACATAACACAGTGTATATTTATTTATTTATCTATTGGACATTTGACATTTGGATTTTCTATTAAAATATATACATATAAAAAGTTCTCAACGTTACACTCAAAATTTAAAAAATATTTTGTTACTTTAACTGGTGTCCAACAGTGTGTGGCTTAATTGTAACACCCTGTTACAACTAGACCCACTGTGTCGTGTTTTCTAGCAGTCACTGTGTGTGTTTTACATCTTGCTAAATGGTTTCCTCTTTTAGTCTAGAAGACGGCAATCACAGCAATATAAGATTTTACTTGCATACTTTCACAGATTTATTTGAAAAAAAAAATCGACTATGTTAAAAAATACTTTTATGGTGCAAAAATGCTTTCTCCTGTGTTTCTCATCCAATTTTTTTAAATAATTGGCAGGAAGACTTCTGCCTTGGAAGCATGCCACAGTTAATCCTGAGCAAACACCTTAAAATCCCGTGTTACGTTTTACCCCCCGTTACTCTGTGCCCCACGCACCCCTACACCCCTGATATTATCTATCGTCAATTATCGTTAATCATTTTTGATAAACTACTTGTTAAAAGCATTTACGTCCTTGTACTTTTTTATGAGCCATTTTCCGAAGCTTTAAATACATGTGCATATCATATGCCGCAATAGATACCTGACTTTCCATTTAACAAACACTTTTTTTACTCTGCCAAGTTTAAGTTTTTAAGTAATTTAAAGTCAAAAGTTTACCTACAATTTGCATAGAAATAATATAGACCTAACTTTAGACATTTACCAGGTCTACTGGCAAAATAAGCTTTTTGCTTATGGCATATATATCATTAAAATAGGGGGAAATAAAAGAAAAACAAATGGTACCCTTTGTTATAGCCTAGCCCCGTTGCCCAATGTGTTCTTATTCTGGTCCTGCTAACAACTATTAAAATAAATTAAACAATAAAAAGCAAATGGTACCCTTTGTTATAACCTAGCACCATTGCCCAATGTGTTCTTATTCTGGTCCTGTTAACAACCATTAAAATAAATTAAACAATAAAAAACACCAGTAAATGATAACAATAACAATAATAATAATATTTATTATTATTATTAATATTGTAATTTACATTATTATTATTATTTATATTATAAAGGCCTTGCTCGGAAACAATCATGCACAGGTGCACAGCAGCAAGATGTTCGGCAGCGAACTATGAATTTATTTTAATGGCAAATGTCTAATACCGCTAATTTACGTCTTTATTTAATTTATACATACGCAATGAATGTAAGCCTGCTAACTGTGTGTGGTTCAAAGGATAGAATATGTAAACTTAGTTTATATATATATAATTGAATAATAATAATTAAAAGCCTGCATGTGTCATGTGTAATGGAAATGTCTAAGTCGAGTTTGCTGTTTACTGCG
>CAIGQQ010030458.1:84869-96310 GCA_903798035.1 Danio albolineatus | reverse complement strand
ATATATATACAGTGTCCAAAAAAACACAGAAAAAATCCCACAAAAAATATTTATACAAAAATGCAAAGTAACAAATATATATATATTTTTGCACTGGACTTTATCCTTCACATTCCTGTAAATAAATACCACCTTTTTTACACTTCCAGGTCCGGCCATTGTATGTGGATTTTTTTTTTTTTGAGGGTTTATTTGTAGTGTCAGGCCTCCCACGCCTCGTAGTGGGCCCCCTCTGGGTTCACAACATCGCACAGTAACATTCTGAAGAAACTAAGGGTTGATTTAAGAGGATTAGATTGTATTTAGGGCCAATAAAAAAATTGTTTTATCATCTTTCTGAAAGTCAGCTACATAATGTTATATGACCCATCATCTATTTGTAGTAAAGTACAGTGATTCAGATGAAAATCATAGACACTGAGTAAGTGTTAAAGAACATGATAGAGTGGGTATAAGAGTTTATGCAGTAAGAAGCTAAATTGATAATTAAGCATTGCATTTCAAAAATGAAAACTGTGTCTAGTAAAAAATATGTGAGTTCAATTAATAATATGAATTCTGAGCTATAGTGGTAATGATTTTGAAAAGTTGTACCAGTAGGCCACCATGTAATATTGTTGAATTAAAACAGGTAAGGAAATGAGAAATTAAATACTCAAAAACGTGGCAGAGAAAATAAAAGATTAAAAATAATGACATATGGCAAACAGAAGGAACATTTCATGCAAGCAGTGAAGAAATAGAATCTGAGTATGGAAAATGTTAGAGAAATTAAAATACAATGTCAAAATGACCAGCTAGTAAAGAAACACTAGCATAGATAAGGAGAAATGTAAAGTACAATCTGAAGCTAAATGATTAATTAGAAGAGCATTTAAGAAATAGAAAATTAGGCATATTTACATATGATGAAACGATTGAGAATTAGAGAAAAATAAGCTGATAAAGAACAAAGACCAGATAATACAAGGGAGGAGTCTTCTTTTGATGGAGGAATAAATGGGAAAGAGGAAAAAGACTTTTATTGGGTCATGAGCTAAATTTCATATATTAATTAAGAGGGATGGCCTTTTGAGCACTGTAGTCTTGTACCTACCAGACATCTCTGAGTGCACTGGCAAATGGAAAAGGTGTTTGAAAACACAATGGACAAACTGTTGACTGTGAACACTTGTGACAACTATAGCAGTGAAGCAGGCACTGCATGCCCAGGATTACTGAGGACTGAAAAGGCTACTTATGTCTAGAGACGCTAAAAAGAGGCAAACAAGAGAATGATGAACTGATCAAAAAGAAAAATTGCTCCATCAGACCTTTATATCAGCTGTGTGAAAGAAAAGAAGCCAGCACTAAGAGAGAAGGGGAAACATTGTGCCCTGATATGGAGAAATGTGTTGAGTCTGGACACCACAGAAAAGACTGCAGCACCAATCTATGAGCTGTCTTCTCAGGGTGCGAGGAGGGAGAGTCTGGCAGTCCACCTCAAAGCAGCAGACCTATAGTCCAAATTAAGTATAATGTGACCGCTCAGTGGGCAAATTAAGACCAAAGGTGTAATTACCCATTCTTGTATCAAATCAGACTCCTGTCAATTTGATAGAAAGAATAGTGTCATGTAAAATGTAAGAAAAGTCTTACTGAAAATTTACAATTAAATTAAATGTGTAAAATTGAAATGATATTTAAATGATTTTGCTTAATTTTCATAGGGTTAGACATAGAGGTTCTTGAACATGATATAGGATAAATTACAATGCATAGTGGTGACTAATGAGACAGAGAGATATTTTGATAACTCAAAATAATTTTGATTAGAAATGTTGATGGAAATAAGTATTTAAGTATAAATTAAGGAAATATCTTAGCATTATCTTATTTTGAATAATCTAAAATAAGTTTACACAGAGAAAAAATATGTAGAAGATTAAGACACAGAAAAGTGATTTATATACTTAAAGAAGAGAATAAGACACAAAAAAATTTAATGAACTCACATAATAGGTAAAAAGTAGCAGTTCTAGGCATACTAAAAGAATAATTGAAATAGAAAAGTTTTTAAGAAAAAAACAGAAAACAGATTTTGATAACACGTGAAGAAATAATTAAAAGCAAAAAGTATTAAGGTCTAATGAGGAAACATCAGAACAGATATAGAGGAACCTATAAATAAATCCAGTGATTTTTCAGTCAATTTGTAAAAAACTACAACTAAAATGTATGCATAACCAGTCTGATGGGAGAGCAGGAAGGAATTAGGAGCTGAAAGTGGATAACGCAAATTAATATAAAATATAAAATGCAAATTGAGAAATAGCTCAGAAATGAAATTATTTAGGTAAGTGTCAAATTTTAATAATGATTATCAGTTTAGGACGTAGAGGAAGACAAAATTAACAACAGCTACTGAGGAATAAAAGTAAACCGGTCTGCAAAGTAAGCAGGTCTGCTAGAGGCTGAAATGGGTATTATTGAAACATTTGAGAAAATAGGAGCAATTAATAGAAACACCTAGTTATGTCTTTGAAATGTTTATTTGAATTCAATGTCAAATCAGTTCTAAACAAGTATGTTACAACTAAAAAGTATTTAAAAAAGATTTGAATGAAATTTTGCATTATGGCATTCGTCAAAACAGACAAAAGTACATTTTGTATAGTTTATGATTTAAAAGCAATCAGTGATGGAGGATTTTTCAGCGGAGATTCCTAACACGCACTGTACTGAAATCAGGGAATTACCTGAGGAGGGTAGACATTTGGTTACACTTACAGTAAATAGGCTGTTAAACAGGATACATACACCAAAAAGGGTTTTAAAGGGTTTAAGATTTTGTAATGGATATTGTTTGACTTTTTAGGGATGACTGGTTTGAGATAATTAGACAGAGGATTATATAATAAAAAGAGTTGAGAAATTACAAAATAGGAAAGACTAAACAAATCAACATGAAATCCAGATGCAATAATGTCAGTTAAGATGACAAATAAGAAATTGTTATTTTTCAATAAAGGAAAAAAAATAGTCTTAACACTAGGGCTTAAAAAGTCACAACCTCAATTAGATGATAGTGCAAATTAAACAGCAAACTTGTCTCTATGAGCTATATATGTAGCATCAGAAGGGAGCTAAAAAGAAAGATAAGATTTTTGTAATACATATGAAGTACAGATTAAGTCAACAGCATTTCTAAATATTGGCATTGGAGATGTACATTGTTTTCAAATCAAGGGTGAAGTGGTAGGAAACATTAAGCAGCAAAGATAGTGATCTCCTTATTCGAATGCAATGATCGGTGAACTGTTTTAGCTGTTTTCAACAGTAATAGACCTACAGGGCTACTTATACACTTGATTGTGAATGTTGTGATATGATAAAACCAGTTTAGGGCAAGAGATACAAGCTTTTCGAAATAACAGGTTTGGTAGATAAGTGAAGGTGATTCTAGCAGTAAAGCAGTTTAAGACAAGAGAAGTCAGTCCTAGATTTGAAATAACCTCAGAAATGTTCAAATGATGTGTTCATTTAAAAATGAATAATTAAGGTTAATTAATGTGAAATAAGTGATTAAATAAATGAATAAATAGATAAATAAACGAGTTAATAAATAGTTACACGAAGTATTGGAAATTGAGAAAATTGTGCGTTGATCATACACATTTGTAAGGAATGGCTGAAAGAGCTGAAGATGATCCATCAAGGTCTAGTTTAAAAAGATTTGTTAAAGTAATAAACTTAATGGGATTAATGCGCTAACATTTGCTTTAATGACTGATCGCATGGAAACTGACAGAAACTAACAAGCAAGCAACTAACACTGCATGAAATGCTATTGGGTTGATCCAAGCATAAGACCCCCGCAAATAACCATGCATAAAACGTGCATATAACCTCGGCTATAACTGTTATGAAGCAGACGGAGATCTGAGGATAGTGAAACGTATAGGTGAGTTTATTGTTGACAACATATAACACTTTGGAGAAACACCAGGAGGATATGTGGAGGAAGGCTCAGGAACAGACTTTAACTTGCTTCAGGAGGAGAGTACACGTGAGGAGGATGGACGACACACACCAGATACTTGACAAACGTTGAACAGACGACGACAGGACCATAGACGGAAGACTCAGGGAACAGGAGGAACTACGGAGAGACAGAGAGACTGGGTAAGTAATAATCACAGTACGATATGAGTGCTGATAGTGCCAGGGAGACACTCAGAGTCCGCTTTCGAGTCAACGAGCCTGGACGTCTGAGTGTCGTGAAGATGGGGTCTTTATGGGTGCTCGGTGATAGGACGCAGCTGTGTGTCAATCAGAATGCAGGTGATAGTGCTCTGGGTTGATGAGTGCCGGGAGAGCCTGGCCAATCCGTGACAATAACCTTGCTGAAAACCTCATAAAATGTTTGACAAAGATGCCTAATTCTGTGCAAAGAAGAAATTTAGTCTGTTATGAAGAAACTAACTGCCTTGTGCAAAGCGATATCTGTACAGGAAACCAGAAAGGAGCAAAAGCAGGGGAAGGAGAGTCAAAGGTACAGTTATTCCGGTGATTGAGTGTATCTGAGGGTGTCTGGAGAAAGTGGAGTGAGCTCAGGAGAAATAGACCATATGCCAAAATTTGCCAAAGTGGATGTCATCGACAGGGTATCATCGAAACCACTGCATTAGGGTGCCAAAGGAAACAACTTTAGCAAAAGAAAACTGACCGGAAACAGAATCCCAAAGCTCTAGACACCTAACACTTGTGGTCTCTCTGTGATGGATGTCCAGCGTTCTCCAGCCCCGGCGCCATAGACTGCAGCTCTGCACAAGACGTCTGGCCATAGGAGAAAAGGTTGTGCCCAACTGAGCCTCGTTTCTCTCAAGGTTTTTTAACTCTTCACTTTCGCCAATTGGTGAAGTTTTTTCCTCGCCGCTGTCGCCTCTGGCTTGCATGTTTCGGGACTTGTAGGGCTGTGCATCGAAGGATTACTCTTCAGTGTTTGGACTCTCAGCAGTGATTATTAAACCACGCTGAAATGAACAAAATGAACTTCAACACTGAAAACTGGACTGACACTGTTTCAATTTTTTATAATGCATGTGAAGCTGCTTTGACACAATCTACATTGTAAAAGCGCTATACAAATAAAGATGAATTGAATTGAATTGAATTGAATTAAAGAATGAAGTGCAAAGTGTGGCAGGAGGAGTTTAAAAGAGATATGATTCTGATAATCTGCTTGAGGAACATATAGAGAAGTTGCCACAAGTTCAAGTGATGATGATCACTACAACTTCATGTAACAGACTCTCAACATAAAGGCTCTATCAACACCTTTTCAGGCAAGAACGAAACAAAGAATACTTGCAAGTAAAAATCTGACTGTAATTAAGAAACCAGATAGTGCTAAATATTCCAATAGTTCAGATGAAGAAGAGGATGATAAAGAGGATCCATGCTTTGGGTGTAAGTGCTAGTCAACCTCTACCCCAAAATGGCGGCTCTCTGCGATGCGTAAAGTATCTGGGCTGAAGATCAACTTGTTCTACTTATTATGTGTGTTGTTGGTAGATAAGAACAGTGTGTAGTGAACATGTATTATGATAATGTGTGGTTTTTCATTGATTCTTTGAAAAAACTATGACCCCCACAAGCAACGTGATGCACATCATGCTTAAAACACTACCTCCTTTAATATAACAGCAAAATAGAACTGAGTCTTTTACTGTGTTCTTGTCAAGACCGGACGCAGATGTTTGGCTCAGCTCTATTCCAAAGTGCGAAGTACATAATCTGGTCATTGGTAATAATACTGTGACATATCTTTGTCATTAGGTAGTATAGCTTAGGGCTGAATCATGAAGTTGCACTATGGGTAAAGACAACTAATGTGTGGCTTTAATAAGCCACAGAGGAGGGATATGAAGTAGACTTTTATTTTCTAAAGCTATGTAAGGACACTTTTAATTGTGTGAGTGGAGGGTCATATGAATCTGCCATTACATGTCTTTGAGAACAGGTAATAGGTTCTCAAAGAGGTCATAAAAGGGCATGAGAGAGGACTAAGGGATACAATGCTGAAACAACTGTGAAAATAGAGCCAGAAAAAGCATGATATGTATACAACATATGTTGAAACTGTTGTGTACGTTTGAAAAGACACATACTGTATGGGAAAGAGGATCCAGTTTAGATGTTTGAATACACAAACACTACTAATGATTGCCAAATTTGAACTGTATGTGGAAAAACAGTTATGAGTATATTAGATCTGTACATTGTAAGGCCCAACAAGAAGAGGGGGCTTTGAACAGGGGTCGTAAATTAGTAGGAGCTGGGAGAGACCTTTTAAACCAGGAACCAGCTGTGAAAACACATAGGTGGGAGGACGCAAGGATAAAAGGTATAGCAAATTTGAGGGACATTGGATTTGTCCTGGGGAGAGACTAGAGATGGGTCTGCTCCAGGCTGTCTCTGCTTTTTTGGAAATTGTTCCAATAAAGTATATTCTTCTTATATTAAAACCTCTAGTCTGAGTTTCATTTATTAAGAGAATAGCCGGAAACTACGACACAGTCTTACTTCATGTTTTCCTGGTGTTGCGACGTTAATTGTTTTGTACTCAAACTTTGCTTATTTGGTCTTATCCATATTTCTTTACACGTTGAATACACGTTGGCCACAACAGGAAATTAAAAAAACAACAACTGCAACTCCTTTAATTGTGTTAATTTTTTTTACGCGTTAAAAAATTCTAATGAATTGCATATACTGTATATATACAGGAATGGGCAAAAATACATAAAAATGTATTTTGATACCAAATACCTCAGGTTTACATGTATCAAAATAATCTACAATATACAGCAGCCAGAAATGTATCAAAATAAAATACTGTATTTTGTATTTTGAAAATACTAAATACTTTTTTAAGGGAGTATGACATTTCTTCGCAAACCTTCTTCAAAATAGATTTTGTACAAATTTCTTACAGAAAGTCCTGTCTTGAAGATGATCTGGTTAATCACTGTAGAAACCATGTAATGCAGATAATGAGTTGGAATAAAGGACTATATCTCTTCATTGTGTTTCCATACACTGCGTGGCTAATGAAATTTCAACAATCTCTTAACATTCTTATATTTTAAAAGGGTGATATATGAAGATGTTAAATTATTTATTTTGCTTCAATAAAGGTAGTTTTTTTTGCAGTTGAAATCTTCAATACTTATTGTAAAACAAAAACTACTCAAATCTCCAGTTTTGGTAACTTCCATAAATCATGTTTTTGGAATTGTACTCTTAAATTCACAACATAAAACATGATCGCTAAAAGTAATTTTTTTTTTAAATCTCTTTGCAAATAAAGTGCTCATGTACATCCTGCTGCTACAGTATAAACTGGAGAATTATCAAATATTTGATTATCTATGATGCCATATTGACATCATTAACTGTACACTGTATGTGCAGATCATCTGGCTTTTGAAAAAGTCTATGAAGAATTGTAGGAATCGCCACTGTATGACTTATGGTATGTTGTTTGTCTTACTTTCTTGGCATCTACATCAGCAATCCACCTAAAAGTACTATTATTTGTACAGTATTTTTTCCAAGATGATTTCAGTTTTTCTTTAACTGGAAGAGTCTGTTTACCCTTAGTGAACATCAGTACACAGTCTTTAGGTGTTTTATATTTCTAAAGTTCCTCTGCATTTCCACTTGCAGCACTGAGGTTGAGTATGATTACATGCTGAAGGCTCCATATCCTGTTCTTAAGGACTGATATTTTATTCCATCTAATTTTTTTAAGCAAAGATGCTAATGCCAAATTGTATACTAAACTGCCATTACATATTACTGGTCTAGCATTGTGCAGTATACTATTTTCAATAATTGTGGACTTGTTCCCAAATCTACCCATGCCATTTGTCAGTTATTTTCTTTGGGCCCTATCATATACCCAGCGCAATAATACGCAAGACGAGTTTACCACGATGTAACTATATTTTTCCGTCCTTAAAATAGCAAAAGTGGCCCTTAATGCTTTTGCGCCATGTGCTTTAGACTCTGCGCCTTGTGCGTTAAAATTTAATCCTTTATGTGGGTTGCATAATTTCCATTTGTGCTCCAAGCATTGTCCAAATTCTTAATCAATTTTCTGTTCAGATCTCAAGCCTAGGCAAAAAATCGAGAAACATTTTAGGGTGTCATCATGTAGATTTCTTACAGTATTTTAAAATACAAGACACTAAAGTATTTTGATACGAAATACTAACCCATTTTCATAAACACCATAAAATACAAATCACAAAAAACTATTTTGTATTTAAAATACGTATTTTAAATACATGTATCATAAATACTGCCCATCCATGTGTAAGGTCCAGCCAAATAGTCCAACGGCGGTGTCACAATGTTGATTTACTTCAAGTTTAACACATATCTGACTCCAATTTTAGTATGAGGTGTTTTAGAAGATTAATGTTTATCCTCGTTTTATCTGACTCCAATTTTATAATTTATATTACTTTATTAATTTAGCAGTTTATGAGATATTATGGTATATATTTGAATAATCTTATAACTCCTACTGATTTTTCATATGTACAACTTAATTAATGCCGAGACAATAATCAGCGGTCAAATGCTAGTACCATGTAATATGTGCTGCTCCTTCGGCTTGCTACACCCTAATGCATGAACCCTAGCCCCAACTTAATTAATGTCAAGACAATAATCAGCGATCAAATGCTAGTACCATGTAAGATGTGCTGCTCCTTCGACTTGCTACACCCTAATGCATTAACCCTAGCCCCAATAGTACTTTTACTCTTATTATACTCATTTGTTGTGAATCTATGTCACTTTACGCCAGCTGTAATGTATCATAAGTTCACCAGTCTGATCAATAATTAGAGGTTGATGATTAATACTATTTAATAGACAGACAGACGATGTCATTATTTAAATAGTAATCTCATTCGATTCTTACAATCATCTAACAACTTAGTTAGGTTCCAAACAAAAATCAGAGGTCAACCACTAGTACCATGTAAGAAATGCTGTCTTGCTATACCTTAATGCATTAAGCCTAGCCCCCCACAATTGAAATAATCATGTAACAACTTAATTATAGCCGAAATATTAACCAGAGGTCAAACCGCTAGTACCATGTAAGATGTGCTGCCCTTACGGCTTCACTTTTATCCTAATGCATCAACCCTAGCCCCCCATAGTGATTGCAACGAATAACATAATTAAAGTCAAACAATAAGTTGGAATTTCAAGGATTTTCATCTAACGTGTTATGTTTCGTCTATCATGAAATCTAGTACATTCTTAACTTATAAGAGCAAATAATTTCAGAGTAAGCAAGAATAAATTGAAATATAACAATTTATTAGTCCGGTAAATGTGTATTATGCCAATTCATTCAGTCAATTCATAAATGATCAATACAAAACATTAAATTCTCAAAGATAAATCCATAATCAAAAGATGCATACCTGACTTCGAAATATACATAGTATGGGGCATAAGAGCTCCACACTACGGGCTACTCTGGTAGAAGCGCCCTAAACAGCTTGAAACTGTCCCTTAAGCAGTCAAACCAAGAAGTAGAAGGGGTGTGTGTTAAATAACAAAAGGCATTTACATTCAGTAAGAGTTTCTGCCTATAAGGCATTTGAATAGGAACCCCCAGGTCAAAGCACCCCCTAGCAGTGGTGCAAAAGATACCTGAAGTTATATATCTATTATTTTGATTATGTCTATTTCTGAGGGAATGAGACCATTGTACCAGTCGCACTGAGACATTTCAAATGATATCAAACATGATAGACAAAGTCACTTGGATTGATATAGAACATTCATACTTTGAAACGACCATTCTGTGTGAGTTAAGTGAAGAGAGGGTGAATGAACCGAGGGGGTTTTTAGGAGATACTTGAAATGTAAATGAAGGGAAGGAGGGGAGTGAGCAATCCAGCATTCCCACCTGGTGAGGTGTAGAGCCGATTTGTCTCCATGCTTCCAGCTCATGTTTGAATTGTCAAAGACATCAAAGTATTTGAGAACTCAAGTCTTACACCTGTGTGTATATATTCATTCATTCATTTTCTTGTCGGCTTAGTCCCTTTATTAATCTGGGGTCGCCACAGCGGAATCAACCGCCAACTAATCCAGCATATTTTTTACGCAGCGGATGCCCTTCCAGCCACAACCCATCTCTTGGAAACATCCATACACACACATTCACACTCATACACTACGGACAATTTAGCCTACCCAATACAACTATACCACATGTCTTTGGACTTGTGGGGGAAACCGGAGCACCCGGAGGAAACCCACGCAACCACGGGGAGAACATGCAAACTCCACACAGAAATGCCAACTGACCCAGCTGGGGCTCGAACCAGCGATCTTCTTGCTGTGAGGCGAACATGCTACTCACTACGCCACCGTGGCGCCTTATATATATATATACACACACACACACACACACACACACACGTATATATTAGGGCTGTCCAAAAATTAATTGTGATTAATCACATCCAAAATAAAAGTTTAACATAATATTTGTGTGTGTACTGTGTATATTGTATTATGAATATATAAATACACACATGCATATACTTGATAAAATGTTGGTTTATATTTAGATATATAAAAATATATGTTTATGATACAAATTTTACATTTGAATATGATGTAACTACTGTCACGATCAGGTAGCTTGTGTCCGTTCACTTTTAGTTTGTCTTAGGTCGAGTATCCTGTCACGATCAGAGGAAGGAGAGGGAGGCAGATGTAGTAAACAGTATATTTATTACTGTAACATCATAAACATACGTAGTATGTATGGTAAAGGCAGTCTTTAGGAATGGGGATCCAGACAGGCGAGTAAGATAGTCACTTCCCTGAGTGGAGGCTGAATACTCGACGAAGAGCTAGTGACAGAAGGGAGCTTATAAAGGGAGTGCAGAGTGGAAACAGGTGTTGATTAATTATCAGAGGATTGTGCACGGCTAGAGGATGGTCTAGGTGAATGGGAAGGAGAGTGACGGACTGGGGACGTGACAGTACCCCCCCCCCTCCACGGGTGACTCCTGGCACCCAAGAACGACGGCAGGGACGGCCACGACTCTCCTAGGACCGAATCCTTCCCCTTCTACTGGCCGTTCCGTCGCCGAGAGCCAAGGATGTCAGGTGGCCCTGGAGGGGGAGGCATCCGGAGATCTGTGAAGGGAGAAGGAACAGGGTCAGTGAGAGGTTTGAAGAGGGAAACAGAGTAAAATTAATGTGGGCTGGAAGGTTGTGAGGAACTGGCAGGGTCAAGAGCCGGCCTGGCGCCGGCAGGGCAAGGAGCCAGGCTGGGACCGGTGCTGGCGGGCGCACTGCGGCTGGAGCCGACACAGGCGGGCGCACTGGGGCTGGAGCCGACACAG
>CAIGQQ010030458.1:33778-81759 GCA_903798035.1 Danio albolineatus | reverse complement strand
GTGTGTATATATATATATATATATATATATATATATATATATATATACACACACACACACATCTGCATATAAACACTCAAAATTATACTTAAACATTCAAATACTGACATCACAAAATAATAGTTAACAACAAAATGAACACTGACATGTCTTCTGCAGAAGCATTCCTACAGATATGGCTTTTGAGAGCGCGCATTTTTTCACCCGCAGTACTGCAATTCGTCATTCACAGTCACACAGAATACTGCGGTAAGAAAAACCAGCTTTTCATTAAAAAAAAAAAACATGTCTGTGCTTTACGCAATAGCCACCAGGTGGCGCAAGGAACAAGCGCCTTTCTATTGTCTCAGTTGTCATGCTGCATGCGTCAAGCCTCACACTATGCTATCCGAACCGTGCTCAGGCCCGTTTCCCGGATAATTTTAGAAGTGTGAGTGCGCTGAATCGGGCTCAGGCACGGTACAGTTGGCCGGCCCTGGCCCGGTTGGAAGAGGTGTGCCTGAGCCCGGTTCACGTGGGCTTTGGCGCGGTACGCTTAGCGAGAGTGCAAAGCACGCCTAAGCCCGAAACTGAAGAGGAGACGTGACTTTTGGGGACTGTTTCATATAGATTTATTAATCATTCTTACTGTTTAATGAACGCAAACTGTCGTAGGTTATTAAAGACGCAAACCCCTCTCTGCACCACAGCTGCTCCTTTAGTAAACCTTCTAATTCCTGCAGCACGAGGACTTTTTGATTGTTTATGAGCGTCAGCAGTGGCTGATCTTTTTGGCGGAATATTTGACTGTGTGTCACTGCATATCAAACGACTAAAACCATATAATCATATAAAGAAATCTCCGAGAGTGCTTCTCTTCTGAACAGGGCATCATCGATGACTTAACCGTGCTCAGGCCCGAAGGCAATGAGAGTGCGGGCCGTCAGGGGAGACGGGAGGGGGGACAAGCGTGCTTTGGCCCGGTTAAAGGGAACTGTACATAGTGTGAGTACTGTTAGTACTATTGTTAGATATTTCCTAAATATTGTTAGATATTTCTATACTATTTCTATACTATTGTTAGATATTGTTAGATATTGTTATTGTTAGATATTTCCTAAATATTTCCTAAGATATTTCCTAAGATATTTCCTAAAAACAATAAACAACGGAGTATATTATAATTGTATTGTTTTAAAACATTATTTATAAAGTATTTGGATACAAGGATATTAATCAAGTCATGCAAACAGAGCTTTTTTTTCAAACAGATTGGGAAAACTGCAGGTAAAAATGTGTTCTATGACATCAAACAAGTGTTAATGTTTTTATATAACATGGTAAAATAAAAAATTGAAATTAATCATCACGAGAAAATAATCAAATCGTTTGTTACAACATTTACCATCGCCTTAAGGCCGGATCATGAAAAGAAATTGACGAAACAAATCTCGTCTTCACTTTAGTTTTCAGTTCGGGATTTATATTAGAGTAGCCTTATAAAAATGTTTAGTTAGACACTGCACAGTCCCACAGTATTCTACACTATAATAAATATAATTTATTGTATTCAGTATTAATAATATTATTAAAAGTTATACAATTTACAAAACGCAGAACCTTTTTGAATGCTTTCATTATCAAATCTTAAAAATGCCTTTTGAGTTGGAATAATTCGTTCCTGAAATAGTTCTACTAAAGCTATGAAACTAAAAAAAAATAACTTACTAATTAATTAATGGAATTTAAGCCTGCATGAACAAACAGAACACGTATTTCAAATCGAATAGATTCTAAAAAATATTTTTTTATCGAAGTCATAATATGTAGGCTAGCTTAAAGAGAACTGTTTACTAAACACCTGTCGTGAATTTGTCTGCATGTCATCATGACTCCGTAGCCCTTAGCCAAACAACAATTTAGTCTACGGCTGGGGAATGCGTTGTTTTAAAAAACATATAGCTTATACAACAAACTAACAAAAACTTTTTTTCATTTGGAAAATTTAAGTTATTAATAATAGTTCTTATAAAAGATCAATTTTTTAAAACTTGATGTTTGCATGATGACTCCACACCAAAACTGAGGAATTCATTTAATAAACTATATCTATGCAAATGAATGCAATACTATATGTAAAAAAACCAAAATTATTATATACCAGTTGCCTATAGCCTATATACGCAAGTCAACATACTGCCTTGTTGTCTCTTCAACAGCACGCACATTGGAACGCGAGTGACCGAGACAGAGAAAAGGAAAGCACAGAAAGTCTAAGAACAAGAATAAAACGCTCAAGTCAAAATCTTTAAATAATGACTTATGTTAAAATGTTAACAGAGATTATCAATTACAGGAGAGCAAATAAATGCATTTTCCGTGGAGCGATCGGCTTGTTGTTTTTAGACAGAAGAAAAAAACAGGATTGGAAAAAATAGCCTAAATGCTGGTCCCATGGCCCGACCAGCGCCCTACTCAGGAGGGACGGAGGAGTGCAACGGATTTCTTCTACAATGCTCACTAATCTTTGACATGCAACCTTCTCTATATCCCTCAGATAAATCTAAGATCGCATATATCATCTCGCTACTCTCTGGACCTGCATTAAAATGGGCAGAAACCATCTGGAATCAAGCCGGGCCGGTCATGAATTCCATCTCTACATTCACGGATTACTTCAAGGAGGTGTTTGGACGTTCTGATGGAGAAGTGGCCGCCGGAGAACAACTGTATCATCTAAAGCAAGGTACGATGTCTACACAGGATTATGCTCTCCGGTTTCGAACTCTAGCGGCTGCTAGTGGATGGAATGAGAGATCGTTACTGACCACCTACCGGCTCGGCTTGGAACCCACACTGCGCATTCAGCTGGCCGCCCTAGATGACACTATGGGTCTGGAGAAATGTATACAACACTCACTACGATGCTCCGACCGTCTCAGGACCTACCAACAGGATACAGTCACCCCTTCTCCTGCACTCCTCCGATCGCCTGAGTCAAGCTCCCCTCCAGAGCCAGAGCCTATGATTATTGAATCTGGAAGACTGACAGCAGCTGAACGACAGAGGAGGCTGACCCGGGGTCTGTGCTTATACTGTGGCATCAACGGACACAATCGAATGGAGTGTCCCCTCCGTCCCATACGGACTCCAGTGAGTGTATTTAGTACGAGTGTCGAGCAATGTAATCCTCTTACTTCCACTGTACAAATAACTACTTCCTCTGTTTCTCTCCATGTTACAGCACTTATCGACTCCGGGTCAGCAGGGAATTTCATATCCCAATCCCTCTGTCGTCAACTCAAACTCCGTACCGAAGCGTCCTCCCACATCTACCAGATACAACCGATAACCCAGTGTGCTCAATCCTCAACACGTATTCATCGTCAATGTGAAGACATTCTCCTTCAAGTGGGTCTACTACATCAGGAGAAGATCCAATTTCTGGTTCTGGAGGGAGCAAACATGGACATCATATTAGGGCGCCCGTGGCTGGTGAAGCACGATCCCATCATCTCTTGGGGCACAGGAGAGATAAAGAAATGGGGAAGTGGATGTTCACCAGCCTGTTTTCCCAGTCTTCCTCTACAAGGTCGAAGACCCATTTCCTTATTCGTGACATCCGTGGAAAGTCCTCCAGAGATGCAGTCCATCACCATTCCCAAGATGTATTCCTCATTCCGAGATGTTTTCTGCCCCAAGAGAGCTTCCCAGCTACCTCCGCATCGGCCATGGTACTGTGCAATTGACCTAGTTCCAGATGCCCAGTTGCCTAGAGGTAGGATCTACCCGCTCTCGCTTCCGGAGACTAAGGCCATGGAAGATTATATACGGGAGGCTCTGAGTCAGGGGTATATTCGTCACTCCAAATCACCAGCAGCTTCCAGCTTCTTCTTTGTGGCCAAGAAGGACGGAGGGCTGCGACCATGTATTGATTACCGAATCCTGAATAACAGTACTGTAAAATACAGATATCCCCTTCCTCTGGTACCCTCCGCATTAGAACAACTACGAGAAGCCAAGATCTTCACTAAGTTGGACCTCCGCAGCGCGTATAATTTGATAAGAATACGTGAGGGGGACCAATGGAAGACTGCCTTCGTGACCCCTACTGGCCATTATGAATATCAAGTCATGCCCTATGGCCTGGTCAACGCCCCCTCCGTATTCCAACACTTCATTCATGAAGTCCTCCAGGAGTTTCTCCATCGATGTGTGATAGTATACATTGATGATATCCTCATCTACTCCCGGAGTGAGGCAGAACATCGCCAACACGTTGCGGAGATCCTCCAAACCTTGAGAGAAAACCAGCTCTACCTCAAAGCCGAGAAATGCTCCTTCCACCAAGCATCTGTTCAATTCCTGGGGTACCATATCGATCAATCAGGTATCCGTATGGATAAGGGGAAGATTGATGCTGTTCTGTCCTGGACAGAACCTACCACTATTAAAGAGCTCCAGAGATTTCTTGGGTTTACCAACTTTTATCGGAGATTTATCAAAGACTACAGTATCATTACCACTCTTCTCACCAATCTCCTCAAAGATAAACCCAAGAAATTATCGTGGTCCAGAGAAGCAGCCGCAGCCTTCCGCCTTCTAAAGAAGGAGTTCACAAAGGCCCCACTCCTGACTCATCCTGACCCTAATCTTCCTTTCGTCATGGAAGTGGATGCCTCCACTACCGGTATCGGGGCAGTATTATCCCAACATCACGGTACTCCGCCCCGACTACATCCCTGTGCCTATTTCTCTCGGAAGCTGAGCCCGGCGGAGCAGAATTACAGTATTGGAGACAGGGAACTCCTAGCGATCAAGCTCGCATTGGAGGAGTGGCGACACTGGTTGGAAGGAGCCCAACACCCTTTCCAGGTGATCACGGACCATAAGAACCTCCAGTACCTCAAGGAAGCAAAGAGGTTATGCCCACGTCAGGCCAGATGGTCTCTCTTCTTCTCGCGATTCAATTTTTCCATTTCGTATCGTCCAGGATCTAAGAACCTTAGAGCAGATACTCTTTCCCGTTTGCATGAAGGTCACGATTACGAAGAACTTCCCACCAAGATACTCCCTGAACACATCTCCATATGCCCGATCACCTGGACAAATCCTCCAGTCGTTGCCACTCCGGAGGTTCCCACTCCGCCGGGATGCCCTCCCCATCGGCAGTTCATCCCATCCGAACAACGGGTAGATCTTATTCACTCTTTACACACCTCGCTAGGCACTGGACATCCAGGGATCGACAATACTCTCTCGCTACTGTCCCAACGATTCTGGTGGCCAAATATGGCAAGGGATGTGAGAAAGTATGTTCAGGGTTGTAAGGAGTGCGCCCAGTCAAAGAGTCCACGTCATCTACCAGCTGGAAAGCTCCATCCCTTGCCTATCCCGAATCGTCCCTGGTCACACCTAGGAGTGGACATCATGTCTGACCTACCATCATCAGAGGGTAATACATGCATTCTGGTCATCGTCGATAGATTTTTGAAATTTGTAAGATTGATTCCTCTGAAGGGGCTTCCCACAGCCTTTGAAACCGCTGATCAAATCTTCAATCAAGTCTTCAGGTCATTCAAGATACCCGAGGATATCGTGTCGGACAGAGGTCCACAATTCATATCAAGATTGTGGAAAGCATTTTTTAAGCTCCTAGGTGTGACCGTCAGCCTCTCCTCAGGATACCACCCCCAGACAAATGGTCAAACTGAGAGAAAGATCCAGGAGGTGGGACGATTCTTGAGGACCTTCTGCAACGGTCACCAGAACTCCTGGAGCCAGAATTTGGGCTGGGCGGAATATGCCCAAAATTCACTGCGGCAACCTACCACCGGACTCACGCCATTCCAGTGTGTATTAGGCTTCCAACCACCACTTTTCCCCTGGGATGGCGAACCATCTGATGTCCCCGCAGTGGATCACTGGTTCCGGGAGAGCGAGAGAGTCTGGGACGAGGCACACCAACATCTTCAGAGGGCAGTTCGCAGGAATAAGGTCATTACCGATAGAAGAAGGTCTGAGGAACCCAGGTACACCCCAGGTCAAAAGGTGTGGCTTTCTACTCGGGACATCCGTATGCGACTGCCCTCTTGTAAACTAAGTCCCAGATTCGTTGGTCCCTTCACAATATTGGAACAGGTCAACCCCGCAACCTACAAACTACAACTACCCTCACAGTATCGTATTCACCCTACCTTCCATGTGTCACTACTGAAACCATATCACGACCCTGTTCTTCCCTCCACAGAGCCTGACCAAGAAGAGGAACCCCCTCCTCCACTCCTATTAGAAGAAGGAACAGTTTATGCAGTGAAGGAGATTCTACGTTCCCGACGTCGTGGTGGGAGATTGGAGTACCTGGTGGACTGGGAGGGGTACGGTCCAGAAGAACGAACATGGGTCTCCAGAGCTGATATCCTTGATCTGGGGAGGGGGGTACTGTCACGGATTGGTCAGGCTCTCACGACACCCATTCACGTAGATCACCGTCACCTGTGTTTTAATGAGCACACAGCTGCAGCACATCCCCGAGCACCAGATATAAGCACAGCCCTCTGTTCGCTCAGTGTCCGGGCTCGTTCTTGCGAAAGCGGACACTGAGTGACAACCCAGCGTAGTCATTACTCAGATATCCAAATATTGAACTTACCGAATCTCTGTTTCTTCTTCCTAGTCCTCCTGGTCTTCCCGAGTCGTCCTGTCTTCAAGTGCTTCATCTTCTGTGTATCCATCTGTCGTCTGTATCTGGTGTGTGCTGTCCATCCTCCTGTCTTCCATCACATCTACCCAGTCACGGAGAGAAAGACCCGTCATCCACACTTATCCTCCTGGCTATTCCTCATGTGCTCATTGTTGTCTATCAATAAACCAACTAACGTTTTACTTACCTCTGTTCCCGTCTGCTTCATAACACTATTATTATTATTATTATTATGCAGCAGATCATTTTACAGTTTTTCTCCATTGGTTTGGCTCATTTCTTCAAACAGAAATTACATTCTCAAAATTCTAAGCTCATTTGGCAAAACAGTGTTACAGTTTAGCACAACACTATAGCTCACTTGCAAAATCTCACATCTCTCCAAAAACAGTTCGCTCATGCATCAACACTTAATTCCTTTCCCATATAAAAAGTCAGGGCCACAACAATGGCAAATATCCTTCTCAATTGCTTTGGCTCATTTCTGAAACAAAGCGGACATTCTCAACACGTATGGTGTTTTTGCCAGAATAATGTGCATGGCTCAGCACAACACCATGGTTCACCTGCAACAGCTCATACTTTTCCCAAAACAGTTCACTCACGTGTCAAAACTAAATTTCCTTCTCATTTAAACAGTCAGTGCCCCCAAAATGCTTTTTCCCTTTGGCATTGTGCAAGCACTGCAAGTCAAAATGTTTAAATGCTTTGTCACTATGGCAAAGGACCACTAAAATATCCGTCATGTCCACCTTACAGTCTTAGCCCAGTCATGCAGTGACAATGGTTACTGTACTGTTTTTGTCAAGCTAACAGAATACAATTGTGTATAAAACTGAAAAAAAAAAAAAAAACATAAAAATAAAAATATGATTTTAGGGTAAGGGTAGCCTCCAAGGTTTGACGTCACACATTGCACTCATACTGCCAAGGAAATGGTAACTCCTTTTTTTATTGTAATGATCAACCACACACAAAGTAACTTCCAAATATCAGAGCAAAAAGAAACAGTATACAGCATAATGAACCATAATATAAACAAACAAACAAAAAACTAGAGTGCTATAAATAAAGCTGGAGTTTGATAACAGTTCTTCACTGTTCTTCACATATTGTGGTAGGTGAGGCGCCACGAGACCGCTCTCATTTTCAGGGATCAAATCAAAATGAAGGCGGTCCACAAAGATGAGGAGCTTCTGTGTATTGTATAGGCCAGGACTGGGGATGTGAGTGTCCACACCATTCTCAGATATGGCAGCACACATAGTTATATTGCACCATAGTTATATTACGCCATCTTTGGCCTGAGACATTCACTGTGGCCCGGTGGCCAATAATATTATGGCCACATCTTCGTCCCTTCGCTGTCGATTGCTGTAATAAATTGTAATCAAATGTTCCAAGGATTCACCTACTGTATGGTATTCATGGTATCATGGTCTTGACTAATTTTGACAATTGGACAGACTATTGTGCATGTAATGACAGATACAATGAAATGACGCTGACACATTTTGGAGAGAACAACCATTAGACTGAGAATCAACAATCAGTTTAGATCAACAAGATCTATTCACTTGGAAATTGTGCTAAATGTCGGCTGTCTGTACTTAATCATTTGCTAAGATGTACTTAGACATTGGCAATTTGATGAAATGAATGAGAAATGCTATACTGTTGTGAACAATTGCCAAGTGGTTTGGAGGTTTGTCCATGTTGTTTTGAGAATGTAATTTCTATTTCAAGAAATGAGCCAAACCAATAGAGAAAAACTGTAATGCGTTGTGCTGTGCTCTACTGTCAGTGTTCTGCGCATTTGGTGTGTGTGAGTCCGCCATGTTTGCTTGGACACAAACAAATCAAGGGATACAGTAGGCTACTTTATTACAGATGTACAAATATGCGTTCGATGATACAATTCCTATAAGTAGGTCCGGATTAACCATTGGGCATTATGGGCACAGGTCGATTTCGGAGTTACGCTAAGTGCAAATAGCGCACATCGTTGGAATAAGCTATTTGAGGGAAGTATGACTTGAATGGTTTTCATTTCTGTGCAATGATTCGTGTGTAAATATCTTTATTTATTTTTCATTAATCATTCATAATGGATGTTGGAAAGGCCGGGGAGGCCAAAATGAGATTATTTTATTTGGTTAATCATTTTTCCCTTCTCAAGCTTCATGCTTCATAACATTTAGGCCTAGCTAAATTAAAAGAAAAATAGTCAACTATTTGAAGAAATATTGGTTGTATATTGAATACTTCATTTGCACTTTCATTTCGGAAGGATAAAGATTTTATTGACATTGGGATTAATACATTTCTGCACTAATTGTAGACCTACTAAGGAACTAGCTATAATTTAATTTAATTATTTATTATTATTAATAATGATGATGATAAACATAAAATATTCGTTTAAACATACAATGTTTTAAGCAGCAGTTCTACTTTTAAGTAAATCATTTTTATTTATTTATTTATTTTCCCCTCTAGTTTCCCATTTCTAACTTCATGTGCGAGTTAAAAAACCCGAATTCAAACCGGTTTTCCTGACAAAAGCTTGACCAAATGACCCAAGCAGGGACCATTAGCATACAAAAAGCAAAATGGGGGTGGGGGACTTATAGCTGCTGTCTAACGACCTGGAAAAACCAAGGCCTCTATCGAACAGTGAGTTCGAGTTTTTTTAATAATATTAGAAATGGGGAAACTAAAGGGGGGAATAAAACAAATAAAAATGATTTATCTAAAAGTAGAATCGCTGCTTCAAACACAGTATATTTAGAAAAAACGAATATTTTATGTTTGTCATCATCATATTATTAACAATCGGTCTTTGTCAGATGACGTCATTGGTGACGTCACTCTCGTAAACACAGTGTTGCATTATGGGACAGCCGCCATTTGTGTGGTATCGTGAGCTGTAGCGTCTTTCGCAGAGTAAATACAGTGTTACGTTCTTGTTGTGTTAATAGTAAATCGCACGATCGAAAAGGTAAAAAAATATCACGACGACAGATACTTTAAATTTCCCACTCGAAAGAAAGGATATTGACAGACTTTAGCGGTAATAACAGATGCATCAGGTGTCCTGGCCTGCTGCGGTAAGACGCAAAATATATCTTTTGCCAGCAAATCTCCGTTTGTGCTCTCTATATTTTCACAAAGGTAAGTACGGAAGAATATTTAAGTAACTTTACAATTGTCATTGCTTGAGCTTCAAATTAATATTTTAACTATAGTAACACTTAAGTTTTGGGGGTAGATCTGATCAAATCAACTTAGTGCATATGGATTTAAGATCACAATATCAGTAAATTTCTTACTAGGAGTTAATGCTTTAAAAGTTCAGAATTCAATTTAGGTTTCTTATTCTCAAACCTGTCATATATCCATAAGCATGTAGCATTATAGTACATTTATTTTTACTTGTTCTTTCTATGTGTAATATTTTTGCTGTATATACATTTCTAACTTTGTCATTGCCCGCCAACCTGCATATGAGATGATGGAGACTGACCCAGACTGAGCACCATCTCTACATCTGGGCCACACAGACAGACACCGCAAAGAAAACCAACAGTGCAGTCAGCTGATGTGGACGAACAACATGCAGAGAAGGAGACACGAAAGGTTGAAGATGGTGAGAGACACTGATGAGGAGACACACAACACTATGGAGGTAGCCGAGACAAACTGAGTGTAAATTGTGCCTGGACAGATGTGTAGAAGTAAACCACCTGTTGGAGGGGAGAAGTGACAGCCGCTGTGTGAACTTGAATACAGGATGTGTGATGGATTTTGTAACGAGAATGATGCTAAAAGTATTAAACGGTAAATAAACACAATCTTAATAACAACCAGAGCCATTGACATGATACTTCCTTGTGAAGGTGAAGATGTCACATTACAGCATAGGATTGTAACTGTCTGTTTTGCACAAACAAACTAATGTCCAACTGTAGCGTAGAAGAGCTGTAATTGTCAATAAGGGTTAAAGACTCAGGGGTATAAATGCAGTGTGTGCTTAATTGATACCTTTTTTTGCAAATTCCTTTACATTTTTGTAACTTTGTTTCTTTCACTGTGTGCATGTGTTCTGCTGATGTTTCGTCCTGTCTTATGTAAATGATATTATACATTCCTCCATAAATGACTTTTCCCTCAGTGCCTGAATAAAAATATCATTTGTATACATGTAAATAAATGGAGGATTACATAAAATTTGTTGTTAATTCATTTATTGTTTATGTTCTTTGCAATAAAAAAAAAAACTGGTGCATCAGAACCAAACACAAGGTAGGCAGTTATTACTTGAACTAAATAATCCTTTAAAGAACTGAGACAAGTGCTTTTGCTCAAAGGTAAACATTAAGTAAATCAGTGGTTTTGAACTAAATAGATAGTTCTCCCACAAATTTAAAGTGGTTACAAACCTTTATGAGTTAATTTTTTCTCTTCACACTAATACAGATATCACGAAGAAAGCTGAAAATCTGAAACCTCTGACTCCATAGTAGGAAAACCAACAAATACAATCAAATTAAATGGTTACAGGTTTTCAGCTTTTATTATAACATCTGTATTTATGTTTAACATATCTGAATGTTGGATGTATTAATTTTTTTGTTGTTCTTTATGCACTCTATAATGTATTTGACTAACTAAATTATAATAGTATTTAGCTTTTTTGTTATGTTGCTTTCATTACATTTATTGTTCATATTTGTAAAAATGCTTTTGATACAAACATCTGTCCCATATTTTGTGAATGTAAATATTAGATGTAACTAACGAAATAAAATGAAAAACTGCAATACATAATTAGAAATACTGTAGTTTAATGGTGTTCAAACTAAAACAACGTTTATTAAGAACTGCTATACAGTATGACGTGTCATTATCAGCAGTGAGGGGTCGGCGGCAGCGCACTCCGTAGCTTTGCAGTAAATTCTAACGGATCTATAACCTGAATGTACGACAGTTCATCAAAAAAACAATCCCTGATATATTTCTTTAGTTTATTGCGGTACCGCGTAATGTAGAAGAATGTAGCTTGACCTCTTTATGGCATATATCTTTCTTGCGTTATGTGTCTCTCGCAAGTTGTCTCTGGAAGCGATACCCCAAAAATGGCGCAGGGGTGACGTCACACACAACAAACGCACGTGACTGACAAATAATAATAATAAAATTAATGACCGATAATAAATAATTAAATTATAGCTGTAGTTTTCTTATTAGTCTGTGCAGAAATGTACTAATCCCACTGTCAATAAAATCTTTACTGCTCTGCCTCAGTGTTGTAATTGTATGAAATGAAAATGCGAATGAAGCCAATATTGTATTTTAAATAGTTGACTATTTTTCTTTTGATTTAGCTAAAATGTTATGAAACATGAAGCTTGAGGAGGGACATATGATTAACCAGTCAAAATAAGAATCTCCTTTTGGCCTCCCCCTTTTCAATATCTACTATGAATGATTAATGAAAAATAAAAACTTTAAAGATTTGTTTTATTTGAAATAAAACAAAAGTAATAAGGAGAATAAATATAAATTAATCTACTTGTTTGACGTGGAAGCCATGATCCGTATAATAAACGGAATGGCTGCATAACCTTCATTGATAATGTCAGTAATAGCGAAACTGTGCATATTATTCCTTTAAAAAATATTACTACAGGCGCCACTGCACACACACACACACGCACACACACACTCCCCGCGTTGTGGGTACAGTGAGACTCCGCCCACTGCTGCGACTCTAAATGCACAGATTACAGAGAGCGCAGCACAATCTAAACAAATTAAAAATTAAAGAATGATCAACTGGTAAACGCAGTCGTTTGAGAGCTGCAGCTGACTGCTTAATCTGAGACATCCACCTCAATGTCGCGAGAGTTTTTTGGTGGACGTCAGCATGACATCAGAGGCGCATGCAACTCGAACACGTTTCCAATGCCGAGTTCAGACTGCATGATTTTCACAGCAATCAACCCTCAGGCAAACAAAACAGGCTTTGTATGACCTGTAACAAATTAGGCCATAGAGAGGAAAAATGCTGGGCATCGGGGGAGGGAAGACCTCCACCTTATTATCTGAGAAAACAGAAACCATTTAAGAGCAGAAATCAGCAGTCTTCACATAACAAAAACTCAACTGTTAATAACACTCTTAGTGAACTGCATTGTTATTACAAGGCCTGCAACTGTTAACTTCCTATGCTGGCGGGCTAGCAGCCTAAAAGCATTAAAGTTGATATTTGCTGATCTTGTTTGCATTTCCAAATTTGTTATTGTGTTATACACATTTTCATTTCCAAAGACACAATAGTTGTTTGTGTTACTAAAAAGTACACATAGACTAAGTAATTTCATAAGCATGATTTTCTTACTGTAAGTGGATAAATCACTTAGGTGTGAGCTTGTAGATGCCACAGATGCATTCTAGAGCGCATGTCATGTATAAAATGGAATTAACTGTATGCTGAAATTAATTAATTTTAAGGTACTTGTGATCCTATGTTGGATGAGTCTCATCTCCTAAACGTAGAAAACTGTGCTATCCCTCAATATAGCTCCGGTTTAAACTACAAACAGGAGTATAGAACTGCCTTGTGGCTACAGTGTAATGATTACAGTAACTATGAAAATGCTTTCTTACAGGATTCAGCCTTAAACTTTGCACTTTATCATGCTCCTTAAAAAACATTGATTTGGAAGTATTTTGAGCCTTATCACATTCACAAATCATGCTCCATTCTGGCTCCCTGTTACAACAGGACTAAATTTTACAACACTGTTGTAAAACTTCCACACTGTAAAAAATGTCCGTGAAATTCACAGTGAAAATTTGTAAAATTGTGACATCTAAATTATGTAAATAGAAAAACAATGAAACTGAGTTAAATTTACAGTATAGTTTTGTAAAAAAAAAAAAATACAGTTGTAAAACGTTGAACCAAATTAAACTGTTAATTGTACTGTAAGAATGTGTATCAATAACAATGTTTATTTGTTAAATTTACTGATCACTGTCATTTGAATAGTAGTACAAAAATGTAATACTAAAAGCCATGCAGTAAACATTACAAAATGATACTACACAAACAAAAATCATGCTATTACAGATAAAAAAAAAGCATGTGTAAGCAACAATCACAAGAGGATCAAACAAATCATGTTATCATTACAGACAAAAATATGTACAAGTTTTAAATGAGGGGTTTTAAAAGGCATGTGTCTGTTTAGAATTGTCCTAATGATCTATAAGCTATTTTAATATTAGGCTTTATTGCTAAATATCATATTTAATGTCCTACATAGAAAGAAGCCTGTCCAATATTGGGTTGTAAACATACGTTTACAATTAAATCGTCTTTCACAGCTCACATGTCCAGAAAGCATAGAGCTGCTTCAAATGATACTATTAGTGACATTTACAGGGAAACTGTTTCTCAGTCGTCTACTGTCACTGAATGTGATGTTCCCCTTAGCTCAAATGATGTAACAACACCTGAAACTACAGAGTTGCCCCAGAATTTTAGTGAGTCGTTCCTTAGGAATATGTGTTTATTATACCTAAAACTGCAAGGACAGCTCCTCCTTCCAGCTTCAACAATTCACACGATTGTTGAAGAGATGCAAAATGTGCATGAGTTGGGACAAGATTACACTTTAAGTAAACTGCGTTCCCTTTTAAAAAATGAGATGGATCTATCAGATGAAGTTGTTAATAAAGTCTGTGACTGTGTAAAGGATTCAGATCTGTTCTCTTTCTGTCATCAAGGACCACTGAGAACAACATATTCTAGAAATCAGACATTCAAGCAGATGTTCAAATACATAGAGCCTAAAAAAGTAACATTGGGAAATGACGAAAATATGACAAAGCGGTTTGCATATTACATACCTGTGAAACAAACATTGAGTAGCTTATTGCAATCAGAATTATGGAAGAATTTGCTGTGTCAGCCATCTTGTGAAATAGACTCAGATAATTTTGCTGACATTAGTGATGGCAAAAGCTTTAAGTCCAACCAGTTCTTCCTTGAAAATCCAGAATGTCTGAAACTAATTATTTACCAGGATGCTTTTGAAATTGTCAATCCACTTGGCTCTGCTTAAAAAAAGCACAAAGTAGTTGCAGTCTATCTTTCTTTGGGTAATTTACCTGCTCATGTGCGGTCCAATACTGATCACATGTTCCTCGCATTGTTGTGTGGAGAAAATGACCTAAAGAAATTTGGAAGTGCTAAGGTTTTCTCAGAGTTGATAGTGGATTTAAAAGATTTGGAGGAAAATGGAATAGCTGTAGGTGGTAAAGTAATCAAAAGTGCACTGTATTGTATCGCTGGTGATAATTTGGGTTCACACGCCATTGGTGGGTTTACTGAAAATTTCAGTCGTGCTCAGTATTTTTGCAGGTATTGTGAAATCACAAGAAATGAATTTCAGGGGGATAACCCAAATGTTTGTGGTCCACAGTGCACCCCTGAAACATATGACTCTGCTGTTCATGATTTACAATCTGAAGACCGTCAAGACGTCAAAGGAATAAAGGTAAACTCCGTTTTCAATACTTTGAAATTCTTTCATGTCTGCCAGCCTGGTCTGCCACCTTGTTTAGGCCATGACATATTTGAGGGTGTCTTATCCTATGATGTGGCATTGTACTTGAAGTGTTTCATTAAGAAGAGACAGTGGCTTACCTATTCTGTTTTGAACCGTCGAATCAAGCAATTCAAGTACAAAGGTACCGATGCACTTACAAAGCCATGTGCAGTCAATTCTGAGGTGTCCAAGCTTTCTGGGCAAGCCATTCAGAATTGGAATCTCTTAAGGTTGCTTCCTGTATTAATTGGTGACAAAGTGCAAAATTCAGAAGATGAAGTGTGGCAGTTAACTCTCCAGCTCAAAGATATTGTTGATTTGATTTGTGCACAAAACATTTCGTCATCACAAGTAGCCTATCTTGACATTCTAATCCAAGAATATTTGGAATTAAGAAAGTCTTTATTTCCTGAGAGTCAACTGAAACCAAAACATCATTTCTTGCGACATTATCCTGCACTAATTTTGAAATTTGGCCCATTAATTCGATTATGGACGATGCGTTTCGAAAGTAAACATAGCTACTTCAAGAGATGTGCTAGGCATTTAAAATTTTTTAAGAACGTCTGCCTAACTTTATCCGAAAGGCATCAGATGTTTCAGGCATATCTTTCAGCCGGACCAGGATGCACTCAGCTCCTACATGTCAAAGACAGTTGCACTTTTTACCCAAGTCTTTACAGTGAATCAATTAAACATGCAGTGAGAGAATTTAACTTTTCAGAGTTTGATACTACTGTGTCCACAGAAATAATGTTTAAAGGAACGTCATACAAAAAGGGACATTTTCTTGTGTCTAAAAATGATGAGTCCATTGAGTTTGGAGAACTTCTCATCATTTTAATCCAAAATGACGGAGCTGTGTTTTTTGTAATGGGAATACAAAATGCTGAATATCATTTTGAATATCATCTGTATTCTGTGACTAAAGAGAGTACCAGGCTACAGTGTCTTAGCATTAATGACTTGGTCGATTTTATCCGCTAACATCATACATCGTTAATGGGTACCAAGTCATACCGCTGAAACACAGCGTGCTGTCGAAGTAAAGAGATGTTGCCTACTGAGGCAGAGAAAATATACTTAAAATCATCATGTATGCTTAGTTAAAACAACATGTAGTTTAAAAGGATAGTTTTCCCAAAAATTAAAAAAATTATAATTTTTTTGTTTTTGTTTTTCCCACAAGGTGATATTTTGAAGAATGTTGTAACTGTTGACTTCCATAGTATTTTTTACTAAAATGTTGTCACAAAAAAAACTCAGACTGGTTTTAAATATGTCAAGAATATAAATTCTAGATTTTTATTTTTTTGATGAACTATCATTTTAAAAAATAATAAGATCTGTATTTTTCTTATTTGCAATTAGATAAACAGAAATAAACTTTTAATAAGTTTATTAACTACATGTATGTTCGCTACTTGCTTGATTTCAGTAATGACTGACTTGGAGAGAACATTTCTACGTACTGCCATCACTGAGGTCTTGCCTAACCTTCCAGAGGCATCAAAAGACATTTTAGAGGAGTCATTGCAATCCCTTGGAGTGGAGACATATGATGATTTTCAGTTTATCGAGGAATCTGATTTGCTGACAGCATTGAGGCCAATCCAAGCTCGGAAAGTCCTTGCTGCTTGGAAGTTAAGACGTAAGTTATGTGTTGCAGAACAGAATAAACAGAAAAGACAAGTTCATAAAGTAACAGGTCTAAAAAAAAAGTCTTGAAAATGCGTTACTGACTATTGTTTGTGCATGACCTTTTGCAGGCCAGACACCAGAAACAAGCAGCTCACCAGAACCTTCTGCAGCCTTGCATAGTTCACCTGGAAGTTCTCAATCATCCTCCACCAGCAGCTCCCAAAGCCCAGATGTAGACTGGGTGGATACGTTTCTGATACCATGGGATAAATTTCCTCAGGAACTAATGCAATTTTTGGAGAGAGGAAAACGACCAAGTCCACGAATGAGAAGGGAGATGGTCCGGATTGTGGTCAATGAGATGATGCGAAAATGTTCATGCCCAAATAAAAGGAATTCTACTGAAGTTGCCAAAAAGATGGTAGGAAAGTATCCAGAGTCTCTCCTAGATGTAATAGAGGGGGATGTGGTTGGGCCAGGGTACCATTCTTTAGTGAAGCAGTTGCAATATAGGATTGAAAATGTAAAGCGATCTACGACACCCAAAATAAGAAAACGAAGACATCAGACTGAAGACTCTGACACGGATGAAATTCCTCCAGAAAAGAGAGCAGCAATTCAGGATACGTATGGATGCATTAACTGGCATGTAAAATTCCTGCCGCTGGGAGAGACCTCTGAAAGCCAGGAGGAAAAGAAAGAGAAAATGAAGATGATGTCTCGTCAAACTGATGCAAACGCAGAGGAAGTCAGACATCTGATGAAATTGACTTTCTACACACAACGTAACCAAGTCAATCAAGGGAAGAATATAAAATGCCTCCTGGAGGATTGGCCATATTGGTTTAATGAGCTTGGCATGGCAGTTCACTACAAGGAGCTTACCGGAATTGGTCTTAATGAAACTTTCGCACGGAATCTGGACTTGAAGGGGAAACGAGTCTTGAACTACTTCAGTACTGTTGCTGTGAACAAAAACAAAAAGTTCCTGCAGGACTTAACAAAGTTTAAAGTGATGAGGGGAGAGCTAAGTGGTTGCTCTGAAGATGTGAAAGAGATGTTGATGCTTTTGCTTTCCTACTTTAACGAGAAGGAAGATGCTATGTTCTATCATGTGGAGGACACATGCCTCAAAGAGGAGGTAGAGATGGACAAATTTAATTTGACCCCAACACTTGTTGTGTGTGGTAAGTTTATTTGTTTGTTTCTCTCCTATTTACATTTTTTTGTAAAGCTTTACAATAAGAATGACCTTGTTACCATTAGTAATCATGAACATACAACAATGCTTATATGTTATTAATTGTTGTTACTCAAATTATTATGTATTTTAAGATCAAAGACTGTCATGTTAACATTTAATAGACTGTTGAGTAAAAGTATTGTTATTGTACATTCATTTTCAATAATAGTAACTAATAAATCTTGTAAAGGTTTTTAAATTAGTTTGTATTTTTTACTTTTATGGTATTATAATTAAATACCAAATTGAACTTTTATTGCTTTTTGTTTTCTTAGGCCAATCCTGCTTTTCATCAAAGCGTTTCATGCTGTGTGTGGATCGAAATGTTGTACATGACAACATCCCCTCCTTCATTTCGGCCCTGTGCATGATGTTTGGGAGCTATTATTGCTTCAACATCCATTACCCCTCAGAGCTGGCATCAACCTTGGAGTTTTTGCAGAGGTATGTGTTTTTGTATAGGCTTTATACAACATCGAAGTGAAAAATAACTGATGCAGTGACTTTTTATTAAGACTTTAGTTACATATGCAGTTTTTTTTTTCTCTGGTTCATATGTATAGGTAAATTTTTTTATTATTAATACAATAAAAAAAAAAATTCTATTTTTTGCCCAGGTGTTTCTTCTCCATCAACCCAGAGAAAGGCACTAAAGTGGAGAAGACAAACACAGCCCGTCTTCATGTGAACCCAAGAGTTCTTACCTTGATTCAGGAACTTTCAGATCATGAATGGCGTGATGTCTGAAAACGGACTGAAGTCAGTAAGATTTGACGTATAATGAATGCCAATTTCTCAGGTTTGTTTGATCTGCCATGCTTAATGTATGTGCTAAGTTAGTACACAACTGTTAGAGTTTTTATTGCTCTAGTTTTTCCTGATTCAGGTTATTCCTGAATTAGGTTATTCCTTAATTGTTCTTAAACCGTTTTAAGAGAAAAGTCTTTTTCATTTGATTGCCATTTCAATTTTTGTTTTACTGGCAATTTCTCCCATCTCTTTGCCTATAACTTTTTTTATTTTTTCTAAGAAGACAATCATTAATCTGTCACATGCTGTCTAATCGGTGTATCGTTTGTAAGGAAAGTAAGCAGTACAAATTTGTGTTGTGAACTGACAGTGTTGACTTGTTTATGGTTAATAAATACAAATTACAGTTGGATTACTAAGTCTTTGGGTCTAGTTTCTATTATCTATGCAAATCTAGAATTGATATCATTAAGTACTGTGTAACATTCAAAGTTATCGTATTATTGGTCAAAGCTAAAGCAAATGATTTACAGTTGCTACTGAAATCAAATTGTTCAGTATGTGCAACAACATTGGTCTTAAAATAATTAGTTTAGGTGTGGTTGTGCAATTTCAGAAAATATTTACTTGTTTAAATTGTTTTGATTATTATGACTAAACTAAAGTGATGATTTTATGCTGCAAAGTTTTAAAAACATTTTAAAATTATTTTCCTTACATAATTATTGTGGCAACTACAGCTGCCAGATTATTTTGTTTAAATATTAATGCCATTATTAATATTAATAAATAATATGAATTAGTAACTATACTGTTTTGTTTTTTCACATAATTATTCTGTATGTTAAACAGTTTTAAATTTTAAACAGGATTACATTTTTATTGTAATTTTTACAAAATTATTCTGGCAACCACAGCTGCCAAATATTTTTTGTAAAAACAAGATTTGTTTGTTTAAATACTAAAAATGTAATTATTTCTTCCACAAAATCTCTGTAAATTTTACATAATATAAATGTATTTTTTACATGATTATTCTGTACATATACAGTTTTAAATTGTAAACCGGTTTACAGTTTTATTGTATTTTTTACAAAATTATTCTGGCAACCACAGCTGCCAAATTTTTTTTGTAAAAACAACAGAATTTTTTTTACAGTGCACCCATTGTTAGGAGCATGTTTACACAAACACCTAGCCTCAGCTGGAACACTGCTACACAGAGAACAACTTTTCAAATCTTCACACACATAGTCAAATTCACATGTGTCTGACACTGCTTCATACAGAATATGTATGTTGCTAAGGTCTTTTCAATCAGACTTTTTTCAAAACTATGGATTTTTCATCTTGTTTTGTTATTTTGGTTTTAAACAAGTTATTAAAATAGGTTAAATAAATAAATAAAATGGGTAGGCCTAACCTAATGGCTTGTGGTGGCGTTTTTACAAATGATAGCCTAACATTTGCAATAATGATGGCGAACAATAATGATAATATGTATAATTATATAACAATAATGACAATATTGATAACGAAACTGTGCATATTATTGTTCCTTTTAAAATTACTACTACAGGTGCCACTGCACAAAAATTGAACTGAAAATAACTGACCAACAAAACCTATTAAACTTTAGACAAACTATATGAAATTCGTTTTTAAAATATTTTTTTCGAGCAAAAATATACGAATTACATTTTTTTATTTGAGCCTGTCTACTGCTCAAATGTGCGGGTGGATGATTTTCGGTCAGTGCAAAGTGTAAGGATTTCATTAATGCTTTAATGATTGTAGCATATCACAATCTTCTGACGAATTATGTCATAATAAATGCCCTTGAATAATGTAGCCTGTGCATAACCAGTCAGCTAATCATTTAAAGTTGTCACTATTTCACACGCACATGCAAAAAAAAAAAAAAAAAGAAACAAAATTAAAACACATGAAACACACTAAAACTTGGCAGTTAATTTAAACAGTTTTCAAAAAACATAACATCAATTTGAAGGAGAACACTGAAATCTAATAAAGCAAGCCGATCGCTCCACGGAAAGTATGTTTTTAATTGCTCTGCTGTAATTGTTAATAATCACAAATCTCTGTTAACATTTTAACATAAGTCATTATTTAAAGATTGTGATTTAAACACTTTATTTTATCTTAGACTTTCTGTGCTTTCCTTTTCTCTATCACTCGCGTAACAATGTGCGTCCTGCACATAAAGAAACAACAAGGCAATATGTTGATTTACATATATACTGTAGGCTATAGACTGCTGGTATATAATAATTAAAAAAAAATTTTTTTTTACATATAGTGTGGCATTAATTTTCATAGATATAGTTTATTAAGTGAACGCCTTGGTGTGGAGTCATCATGCAAACATTTTAAAATTGATTTTTTATAAGATCTAATAATAACTTAAATTTTCCAAATGGAAAAAAGTTGGTTTGTTGGTTATATATGCTATATGTTTTGCTTTTTTAAATAGCGCATTCCCCAGCTGTACTGTAGGATACACACGCTTCGCATGTCTGTTGTTTGGGTGCGAGCTACGGATTCCTGATGACATGCAGACAAATTTACAGCAGGTGTTTAAAATAGTTCTCTTTAAGCTAGCCTACATATTATGACTTTAATTAAAAATTATTTTTAGAATCTATTCGATTTGAATTTCGTACATGTTCTGTTGCTTATGCAGGCTTAAATTCCATAAATTGATTTGTAAGTTAATTTTTTTGTTTCATTGATTTAGTAGAAGTATTTCAGGAACGAATTATTCCATTTCATAATTAATTATTAAAGTATAACATTAATTAAAACAAGTATATGCATTAATAAGACGTAGTCGTGGAAGCGAATTTGTAATTCAAATTATGCTCAGAGCTCCATAGTTTAAAATATGGTAACAGTCAATTAAACTATCGTATAACACACACTGTCTAAATAAATAGGCTATAAAATACATAGTTGATGTAGGCCTATTAAATATTATTTAAACACTGTACTGAAAGAAAAAAAAAAGCACAAGAAAGAATGCCGCTTTGAAACAAACTCATTTGATCAAAGTGTTTTAAATTTAGGCAGCGAAAAACATAGTTAGCCTACTAGAGAAATTTTATGTCTGCTGGGATCTGAGCTATATTGGTTTACCGGCGAGCATAAAAGGAATGAGAGTCACACCTCTCTGCTTTTGCTCACGTGACTGGCTGCTTGCCATAAATAGTTCACTACTAGGTGGCAGAGAAGCTGACTTAAACTTGCTCAGAGAAACACTGTTGCTGTTTACTTCACTAATATTTATCGAATATGCCTATTGATAGAAGGTTAGTGAAGAAATGTTATACCACCATGTAAAAGTATTTTGTAATATTTTAAAAATACAGTCTTTTATTGTCATACATGTTGTGGCTGCTGTATTTTGCAGTTTATTTTGATACACGTAAAATTTAGGTATTAGGTATTTTATTTTAAAATACACTTCATTGTAGTTTGCCCATCCCTGAAAGTAATACAAATTATTGCCAGAATAAGACAACACAGTATGTTTGCATGCATTTATTAAAATAAGAAAGATACAAATAAAGCCTATTTCCTACATGTTTCGGTATGGGCAGAAATATTCCCTTAGGGTGAAGTATTCATAACCTTTCTTCAAAATTTTCTATCAATCATAAACCCAAAAAATGGAAGCATGGGATGTCACCATTTAAACCTACTGAATGTTATAATGTGCTCCTGAAAGGAGATTTGACTCTCTAGTGGTTTAATGTTGACCTCACACAGGCATAGAGTGTCAGAATACCCATATACAGCCATTCATCCAGCTGATGCGTCGTGATATCCATTTTTGTAACTTCGCTGGCTTTTACAGGTCGTTAGGTTATAAAACGTTATAAAAACTGTGGAGTTGCGCGCAGATCAAGAGTTGCGCGCAGATCAAGAGTTGTGCGCAGATCAAGAGTTGCTCGCAGATCAAGAGTTGCTCGCAGATCAAGAGTTGCGCGCAGATCAAGACTTGCGCGCGCGTGGATTTACTGACAAACTGCGTGAAATTAGTCTCAAAATTCAAACGAAGCCGGCAGTATAGATTCAAACAAAAAATCAATCCACACACGCGCGTCACCTGATCCGCAAATGCAAAACTTCCTTTTCACGCATGTAAATTAAAATGTATGAATGCAAAACATAATATTTGTTTTCGCGAACATGTTTATGTTTGTGCAAATCTTAAATTCACAGACTCAGGTGGAAAGTTATTAGTTTGTGGATGTAAAATTGCATATACAACATTAATAGAACACGTGGATGACAGCGCGTGCATTTGCAAATAATATTGATACTAAAATCATCCCATAATGACACGCCATTAAAACCATGAGCTAGTCCAGCACTCTTCATAATGTGTCTAAACTACAACCAAAATGTGGATTTAACTTACACTATAATCTATGGTGACAAAAACTGACCCTTGCTGTCAGTATAAATCAAAGACATTTGCGTTTTTTAAGAATTAAAAAGTGTATTAAAGTTAGTGTAATTTTTAAATCAAAACTTGAATGAATTCATGCAATAAAAATGGTTTATGGGCTATGGCTTAAAGTAATATAACTCATTTAATATTATTGATCTTTCAGAAATCACAGAATTAGTCAGTATTGTTATTTCATATTGTGATGTGCAAAAATGAAAAACCGGCCTATTAAAAACACATCAATCCACCGAATTAAAGACTGACCAGACTTTATTTGTCATTGCAGTGAAACAAGCAATAACAATAGCAGCAATAAGTTGTAAATGTATACAATTAGACAAAACAATAAAAAAGATAACTGCAAAGAATTATATAATATATGATTATATAATATGATAACTATATTAATAAATAATACATACAGTAAAATAACTGTGCTGTGCTTGTGTATGTAGATGGTGTGCAAACAGAAGTGTAAAGTATTGCACTAGTTAATAAATATAATTGAGTTTGTGTAATAATCAGCAACATGGGGACACGTAAAAAGTCATAAAACATGTCCTATCATATTTTAAAGCACAATGCATAGCCGTAAAGCAAGAAACTGAACGTAAATAACAAATAAGGGAGATTTGGTGCATTTGAGGAAAAGTTCAACATTAGCCTCACTGATTTACTCGAACAAACCAAAAATATGTTTTCCAGATTAATGGACATAAGTACCTGAAAGTGATGTGCAGGATCAAAATAGTATTTTGAAATTTGTATTTTATGGGGTTTATGAAAATGGGTTAGTATTTTGTATTAAAATACTTTAGTGTCTTGTATTTTTGTATTTTAAAATAAATTAAAAATAAAATTTCTCAGTTATTTGCCTAGGCTTGAGATCTGAACAGAAAATTGATTAAGAAGGTGGTCAATGCTTGGAAGATGAATGGAAATTATGCAACACATAAAAGGGTAACATAAATATAAATATATTTATGTATGTATAAAAAAGGGTTTGTGCCCCGGTTCATGGTCTAACATGGTTGTGCTGATTTTCTTAATAAGTTATGGGTGTGTTTTGAGCATAATGTGCATTAAACCAATCAGAGTCTCATCTCCCATTTAAGAGTCAGTTTTGTCCCGCCATGGCGTTTACTATTCACATGGTGAGTTTGGATAAACTGAATGAAAAATCTCAAGCTTCACTAGCAAGAAAACAGTTAAACAGAGCATCTGTCACGGATTGGTCAGGCTCCCCCGGCACTCATTCACCTAGAGCACGTTCACCTGAGTTTTAATCAAATCACAGCTGTCTCCCATCACCGAACACCCATAAATAACCAGTCCTCACAACACTCAGTGTCCGGGCTCGTTTGCACGAAAGCGGACTCTGAGTGTTCACTCGGCAAAGCAAACACTCACGAACCCTGATACCTGTACTTACCGTCTCTCTCTGTTTCCTCCTAGTCAATCCGGTTCCCCGAGTCTCCAGTCTATGGTCCTGTCGTCATCTGTCTGTCATCCGTCCAAGTTATCTGGTGTGTGTTGTCCATCCTCCTCTCATGTGTCATCCGATCTGAAGAAGTTAAGGACTGTTATCGACCACCATTTCCCATATCCTCCTGGCTCGTCCATTTGTGTTCTATGTTGTCAAAATAAACCACTTTACGTTTCACTTACCTCCTCTCTCCGTCTGCTTCATAACAGAAGCCCGGACCAAACAACAGTGACAACATGAGCACCCCCGATCACTTCCAAGAGCTGGTGGATCAGTTAAAAAGGATTCTGATGCCATCAGCTCCACTTCCCGACACACCACCAGCACCGAGCACTTCCGCATTAACGTCTTCTTCATCCACCACCTCTTCCAGTCCCATGGCTCGACCAGCGCCCTACTCAGGCGGGGCGGAGGAGTGCAATGGATTTCTTCTTCAATGTTCACTGGTGTTTGATATGCAACCCTCTCTATATCCCACAGATCTTTCCAAGATTGCCTACGTCGTCTCCCTTCTCTCTGGACCTGCACTCAGATGGGCTGAGACCATCAGGAACCAAGCCGGGCCGGTCATGAATTCCATCAAATCATTCACGGAGTACTTCAAAGAGGTTTTTGGCCGTTCCGAGGGAGAAGTTGCCGCCGGAGAACAGTTATATCATATCAAACAAGGTATAATGTCCACACAGGATTATGCTCTTCGCTTTCGAACCTTGGCGGCTGCCAGTGGATGGAATGAACGATCCCTTCTCACTACCTACCGGCTCGGCTTGGAACCCACACTCCGAGTGCAACTAGCCGCCTTTGACGATACGATGGGGTTAGAAAAGTTTATCCAACACTCACTTCGATGCTCTGATCGTCTCTGAACCTACCAACTGGATCCTGGAACCCTTCCACAAGCACTCCTCCGGTCGCCTTAGCCTGTCGCCCCTCCAGAACCCGAGCCGATGATCATCGAATCTGGTAGACTTACAGCTTCAAAGCGACAGAGGAGGCTGACCCGGGGTCTGTGTCTATACTGTGGCGCCAACGGACATGTCCGGCTCAACTTTCCACTCCGTCCCCCACGGTCCTCAGTGAGTGTATTCAGTTCAAAAATTAAACAGCTACATCCTTTCACCACAACTGTTCAATTAACTACGCCTTTTGTCTCCATTCTAGTCACAGCGCTTATTGACTCCGGGTCAGCTGGGAATTTCATCTCCAATTCCCTCTGTCGCCAGCTCCAACTCCGCACGGAAGCTTCCACACAAGTCTACCAGATTCAACCCATAACTCAACACATTCATTCATCGCAAGTATTCACCGCAAATGTGAACCTGTACATCTCCAAGTGGGTCTGTTACATCAAGAAAACATCCAATTCTTGGTTCTGGAGGGAGCTAATATGGAGGTCATCTTAAGGCGCCCGTGGCTGGTGAAGCATGATCCCATCATCTCTTGGGGCACCGGAGAGATCAAGAAATGGGGTGATGGCTGTTCACCAACCTGTTTTCCCGATCTTCCTCTTCAAGTTAGTAAACCCCTGTCTGTGTATGTGACGTCCGTCGAAAGTCCAATCGACAAGCAATCTGTCAATATTCCTGAGATCTACTCTTCCTTCCTGGACGTATTCTGCCCCAAGAGAGCTTCCCAGCTACCTCCACATCGGCCATGGGACTGTGCTATTGACCTAGTTCCAAATGCCCAGTTGCCTAGAGGGAGGATCTACCCGCTATCGCTTCCGGAGACGAAGGCCATGGAGGAGTACATACAAGAGGCTCTGAGTCAGGGGTATATACGCCACTCCAAGTCACCTGCAGCTTCAAGTTTCTTCTTTGTGGCGAAAAAAGATGGAGGGCTGCAGTCATGCATTGATTACCGAGTTCTGAACAAAAGCACAGTCAAGTTCCGGTATCCACTTCCCCTTGTACCAGCGGCCCTAGAGCAGTTGAGAGCCGCCAGGACTTTCACCAAGCTGGACCTCCGCAGCGCATACAATCTGGTGAGAATACGCGAGGGGGACCAGTGGAAGACTGCTTTCGTGATCCCTACAGGTCACTATGAATACCAGGTCATGCCCTATGGCCTGGTCAACGCCCCCTCCGTATTCCAACACTTCATCCATGAAGTACTCCGGGAGTTTCTCCATCGATTCGTCATCGTTTACATAGATGATATCCTCATCTACTCCCGGAGTGAGGCCGAACATCGCCACCATGTTGCGGAGGTCCTCCAAACCCTCAGAGAAAACAATCTCTTTCTGAAGGCTGAAAAATGTTCCTTTCATCAATCGTCTGTCCAGTTCCTAGGATACATTATCGATGAATCTGGTGTCCGCATGGACGAAAAGGAAGGTCCACTCCGTAGTTTCCTGGCCCGAACCCACCTCCATAAAAGAACTCCAAAGATTTCTCGGATTCGCCAATTTCTACAGACGATTTATCAAAAATTATAGTATCATCACCACTCCACTCACCAACCTACTGAAAAATCAACCCAAGAAGATCATCTGGTCCAATGAGGCAGCCGCAGCCTTCCGTCACCTCAAGGAGGCGTTCACCAAGGCTCCACTCCTGACTCATCCTGATCCAGATCTCCCATTTACGCTGGAGGTTAATGCATCCACTACTGGAGTAGGGGCGGTACTCTCCCAACATCATGGCACTCCACCCTTACTCCATCCATGCGCCTACTTCTCCCGGAAGCTGAGCCCGGCTGAGCAGAACTACAACATCGGCGACAGAGAGCTCCTCGCCATCAAGCTCGCATTAGAGGAGTGGCGGCATTGGTTGGAGGGAGCCCGACACCCTTTCCATGTCATCACCGACCATAAAAACCTTCAATACTTGAAAGAAGCTAAGAGCTTGTGTCCTTGTCAGGCCCGCTGGTCCCTCTTCTTTTCACGGTTTCATTTCTCCATCTCCTATCATCCTGGATCCAAGAACGTTCGAGCAGATGCCTTATCTTGGAGGTATGACCAACAAGATACGGTGGAAATACCAGCCAGATTCCTCCCTGACCATATCTCAATCTACCCTATTACCTGGACGGCGCCTCCAGCCGTCGCCACTCCTGAAATCCAAGCTCCGCCGGGTTGCCCACCACATCGGCAGTTCATCCCATCTGAACAACGGGTAGATATCATTCACTCCGTCCACACCTCCTTAGGCACTGGGCATCCCGGGACCAACTATACTCTCTCGCTACTGTCCCAATGCTTCTGGTGGCCGAACATGGCAAGGGATGTGAGTAGGTACATCAAAGGATGCAAGGAGTGTGCACAATCCAAGAGCCCTCGTCACCTGCCCGCCGGTAAACTCCATCCCTTGCCAGTCCCAAATCGTCCCTGGTGTGACATATGCATTGATGTGACCTGTAAAGTCACGTGAGTCGACGTCACATGCAGATGGTGCGTGTAAGGAAGCACAAGTGTGCGAGTGAGAAATAAAAGAACTATGTTTACTCCAGCATACGAGTCTATTATCGTCACAAAGACACATAAATATCACAATGGCGACGAGGATACTAACGCGATCTCAACACGCGATTTGAAGTTGTGAAGAAACACTTCCCGCAAGTGAGTGAGTAAACACTGTCACGCGGAAGCTGTTGCCATGCAGTCAATGATGAATCAAGCATCCATCCAGCCCTTTGACACAGAAACGGACCCCAGTTCGCTAGGAACTCGGTGGAATAAGTGGATACAGCGTTTCGAAAACTTCATTATTGCAATGAATATTACCGGCGACGCTCGGAAGAAAGCGCTAATGCTGCACCTTGCTGGAGAACGCGTGCATGACATATATGATACGTTTGCCGCAGAGGGGGATGAATACACAGAAACAAAAGCGAAACTTAATAACTACTTCTCCCCTAAAAAGAATACACAATTTCTTGTTTATCAGTTCAGAAAAGCTGTTCAGCAACACAGGGAAAAACTCGACATTTATCAAACCAGATTGAGGACACTTGCAAAGGACTGTGAGTTTGCTGATGTTGACAGTGAAATAAAAGCACAGTTGATACAAAGCTGCACTTCATCTAGGCTGCGTAGAAAAGCGCTAAGAGAACCAGATCTAACTTTGGAGGCTTTATTAGACCATGGGAGAACGCTGGAAATATCTGAGCAACAAGCAGCTGGGATTGAACAAAACTCAGTGGCTGCTGTCAGTGCTATACATCACAATTATAAACAACAAAGTAAATTCAAAGCCACTAACAAACAGATTTCTAACATACAATGCAGAAACTGCGGGGGACAGTATCCACATCAAGGTGTTTGTCCTGCTAGGGGAAAAGAATGCAGAGCATGTGGAAAACTAAACCACTATGCAAAAGTGTGTCGATCTAACACTAAGAAACACACTCAACAACGAAAATATAATGACCGTTTACAGTACAAACGAAACAGCAATCCACAAACAAGCAAGCAGGTTGCTGCAACATGTGTCAGTCATACACAAGATGACTCATCAAGCAGTGAAGATGCATATGTGTTTGTTTTAAACAGCAACACATGCCAACAACAGCCACAGACTGAAGTAAAAATAAACGACACCAGGGTGAAAGTTTTGATCGATTCAGGAGCTGCAGTAAATATTATCAGCAAAGCAGAATTTGACATGCTCACACCTAAACCACAAATCAGACCAGCAACAATAAAGATTTTCGCATATGGTTCTGATGCTGCTTTACCCATTATTGGAGAGTTCCAGTGCGATGTCAAAACATTACATAGTGCTACAGAAGCCAAGTTTTATGTGCTTCAGAATGATGGACACACTCTTCTAAGCTATGGAACAGCACAAGAGCTCGGATTAATAAATATCACCAGCTCCGTCAACCATACAAACACCATTCGCACAGTAGCTGATGAACTCATTGAAAATAATCCAGACCTGTTCAAAGGAATAGGTAAACTGAAAAACTTTCAAGTGAAGTTTCACATTAATCCAGATGTTCAACCCACATGTCAGCCACACAGACGTGTGCCATTTCACATTCGACAGAAAGTGGAAGCTGAGTTACAACAACTGACAAACAATGACATCATAGAAATGGTAACAGGTCCAACTCCATGGGTTTCCCCAATTGTGACTCCACCCAAACCAAAAGATCCCGATAAAGTCAGGATTTGTGTTGACATGCGACAGGCTAATATAGCCATACAACGCGAGCGTCACATAACACCCACCATTGATGATGTCATACAGGAGCTAAACGGTGCAAATATGTTCTCAAAACTTGATCTTAGAGCTGGTTACCATCAGCTAGAACTTCACCCAGACAGCCGATACATTACCCCATTCACCACTCATCTAGGACTAAGGAGATACAAAAGGCTCAACTTTGGCATATCTTCTGCTGCAGAAGTGTTTCAGAATGCCATAGCACAAACACTACAAGGAATAAAAGGTGTAAAAAACCTCAGTGATGACATCATTGTATATGGTGCCTCACAGGGAGCACATGATAAAGCGCTCCAAGCTGTTTTTCAGAGACTACAAGACAGTGGTCTGACACTAAATCGTGAGAAATGTGAGTTCAACAAGGCTAGACTTGAATTTTATGGATTCATTTTCTCTAGCAGTGGCATCTCAGCAGACCCCAAAAAGGTCGCAGCCATCATACAAGCCAGTGTGCCCAAGGATCCAGGTGAAATTCGAAGCCTACTTGGGATGGCGAACTACTGTTCACGGTTTATACAGGACTTTTCAACGATCAGTGCACCTCTTCGAGACCTAACTAAAAAAGACACACCTTGGCAGTGGGGTGAAATGCATAAGCAAGCTTTACAACAGCTCAAAGACGCTTTAGCCCGTGCCACCACTGTATCATACTTCGACCCCTCAAAAGACACTGAACTTGTTGTAGATGCCAGTCCAGTTGGGCTTGGTGCCATTTTGTCGCAAACACAAAATGGTCAAAAACATGTCATTGTATATTCCAGTCGCGCGCTCAGCGACACTGAAAAACGATACTCGCAAACTGAACGCGAGGCTCTAGCCATTGTATGGAGCTGTGAACATTTTCATTTGTACATTTACGGTCATCCTTTTACTCTAGTGACTGACCACAAGCCCTTAGAACTGATATGGAATAACCCAAGATCAAAGCCACCAGCCAGAATTGAACGATGGGGCCTCAGACTCCAGCCATACCAATTCAGGATAGAATACAGAAAAGGAAGTGAAAACCCTGCTGACTTCATGTCCAGACACCCTGTCACAGTTGACGTAGAATGTAACACGAGGGCATCCAAAGTGGCAGAGGAGTATGTCAATTTCATGGCTCTGCAGGCAACACCAAAAGCCATGATGATAGATGAGATCAAAACTGAGACAAAGAAGGATGCTGTTCTCCAGCAGGTTTGCGCCTGCATAAGAAACAACTCATGGCACATAAATACACGTGACCCACTCTTGGCTGACACATTAAAACAGTACAGAAATGTCAGTTCTGAACTCACTGTGTTACCGAACGATGATCTCATTCTCAGAGGCTCTAGAATAGTAATACCCTCCACTCTAGAGCAAAGAGTCTTACATCTTGCTCACGAGAGCCATCAAGGTGTTGCTAAAACCAAAAGTCTTCTGAGAGAAAAAGTATGGTTTCCCAACATTGATCGAAAAATTGAAGTCATAACTACAAATTGCATCGCTTGTCAAGCGAATACCCCCATCACACATGTCGAGCCACTCCAAATGTCAGAAATGCCAGAAGCACCATGGCATAATCTGAGTGCGGATTTCTATGGGCCATTACCATCTGGTGAATATCTACTGGTCATTATAGATGACTACACCCGGTATCCTGTAGTTAAAATTCTACACGTTACGTCAGCAACTGCTGTAATACCAGCTATTGATGATGTTTTTTCTATGTTTGGAATTCCCAAAGTGCTTAAAACTGACAATGGCCCTCCCTTCAACAGCAACATGTTCGCACAATTTGCTGTCTACACTGGGTTTCACCATAGGAAAATAACACCGCTCTGGCCACAAGCTAATGCTACAGCAGAGAGATTTATGCGTACTTTAGGGAAAGCCATTCGAATTGCACACACTCAAGGCCTCCCTTGGAAACAACAGCTAAACGTTTTCCTTCGTGAGTACAGATCCACACCTCATTGTACAACAGGGACTTCTCCAGCTGAACTGATCTTTCAAAGGAAGATGCGAACAAAAATTCCTATAGCTACTCCATGTATCATCAGTGCAGATGATGTTGTCCGCAAAAGAGACAAAAGCGCAAAGGATAAGATGAAAGCCCTTGCAGACACTCGAAAACATGCCACACACATCAACATCAAACTTGGGGACACTGTATTGTGCCGGCAACAGAAACAGAACAAACTAACGACACCATACAGTACAAAGCCACTCACAGTCACCAGAGTCAAAGGCACTATGGTAACTGCAGAACGACAAGGACACTCTATAACAAGGAACTGTTCTTTCTTTAAAAGACTCAACCAGGAGATGCATGAGCTTTTGTTTGAGCCAGGACATGGAGATGAGACAGAAGAAAATGTCACACACAGTCCCTCCGAAATATCCTTTCAGGCACAACCGTAGGCCTCCTGCCTACCTCTCTGATTACGTTTAGGTCACTGAAAAAAAAAAAAAAAAAAAAAACAATAAGAAAATGGCATTGAAGTTGTGCAATCCAAATGCTACAGACTGTTCATGAAACAGAGACTGTTCAGATCTTTCAAGTATTCATGTTGCTTAGGAATCTTTGTTGTTACAAAGTTTTTTTTTTTAATGATTAGCAGCAGTTAATACATTTGTTGTTACTACAACTGTTACAATAGTTTGTTGCAAAGTTATTGTTATTAAAAAAAAAAGAAAAAAAAGAGAGTGATGTAACATATGCATTGATGTGACCTGTGAAGTCACGTGAGTCGACGTCACATGCAGATGGTGCGTGTAAGGAAGCACAAGTGTGCGAGTGAGAAATAAAAGAACTATGTTTACTCCAGCATACGAGTCTATTATCGTCACAAAGACACATAAATATCACACCTGGTCACACCTGGGAGTTGACTTCATGACTGACCTACCTTCATCTGATGGGAATACATGCATTCTAGTAATTGTCGACCGATTTTTCAAGTTTGTAAGATTGATTCCATTAAAGGGGCTTCCCACAGCCTTCGAGACAGCGGAACAAATCTTTAATCAAGTCTTCAGATCTTTCGGACTTCCAGCAGATATTGTATCAGATAGAGGCCCTCAGTTCATTTCCAGGCTATGGAAAGCATTCTTCAAACTCCTGGGTGTGACCGTCAGTCTCTCGTCTGGCTACCACCCGCAGACAAATGGCCAGACCGAGAGAAAAATCCAGGAGGTGGGACAATTCCTGAGGACTTTCTGTAACGGTCATCAGAACTCCTAGAACCAGTTTCTGGGCTGGGCGGAGTATGCCCAGAATTCAATGCGGCAACCCACCACCGGACTCACGCCATTCCAGTGCGTTCTAGGATTCCAACCCCCACTATTTCCCTGGGATGGCGAACCATCTGATGTCCCCGCAGTGGATCACTGGTTCCGGGAGAGCGAGAGAGTATGGGACGAGGCTTATCAACATCTCCAGAGGGCAGTCCGCAGAAACAAGGTGGTTGCCGACAGGAGAAGAACGGATGGACCAGTCTACAATCCTGGGCAGAAGGTATGGCTCTCCACAAGGGATATCCGCCTGCGACTGCCCTCCCGGAAACTGAGTCCTAGATTCGTTGGTCCCTTCACCATCCTGGAACAGGTCAACCCCGTCACATACAAACTTCAACTCCCTGCACAGTACCACATCCACCCCACTTTCCATGTCTCACTCCTCAAGCCGTATCACAACCCTGTTCTTCCCTCCACAGAGCCTGGCCACGAAGAGGAACCTCCTCCCCCACTGATGCTGGAAGAGACAAAAAGACATTCTGCAGTCCCGGCGTCGTGGTGGTCAATTGGAATACGGATGGGAGGGGTACGGTCCAGAAGAAAGATCATGGGTTCCTAGAGCCGATATTCTAGATCCCGCACTCATGAATGAATTCCACTCCAATCACCCGAGTTCCCGGCACCTCGTGGAAGAGGTAGACCACCACGACGTCGGAGGTATAGGCCCTCAGGAGCGGGCCCTGGGGAGGGGGGTAATGTCACGGATTGGTCAGGCTCCCCGGGCACTCATTCACCTAGAGCACGTTCACCTGAGTTTTAATCAAATCACAGCTGTCTCCCATCACCGAACACCCATAAATAACCAGTCCTCACAACACTCAGTGTCCGGGCTCGTTTGCACGAAAACGGACTCTGAGTGTTCACTCGGCAAAGCAAACACTCACGAACCCTGATACCTGTACATACCGTCTCTCTGTTTCCTCCTAGTCAATCCGGTTCCCCGAGTCTCCAGTCTATGGTCCTGTCGTCATCTGTCATCCGTCCAAGTTATCTGGTGTGTGTTGTCCATCCTCCTCTTGTGTGTCATCCGATCTGAAGAAGTTAAGGACTGTTATCGACCACCATTTCCCATATCCTCCTGGCTCGTCCATTTGTGTTCTATGTTGTCAAAATAAACCACTTTACGTTTCACTTACCTCCTCTCTCCGTCTGCTTCATAACAGCATCTGCAGCAAGAATAAAGTATCCCTCCAGTCAGCCTCTTTACCTTCACTTTACTTTGGTGGAGTAGGGAAACGGTGTTGTACGCTCTCCACTGAAGACCCATCAGCATATATATTTAATTTGATAAAAGATTTGTTCAAAATTATTTCTAAATTCAGCTCCAGCAAAGGAATAAATAAACAATATTAACAAAACTGGATAGAACTCAAAAAACTGAGTTCTATCCAAATACTGTTCTTATGCCCCATATGGTGATGCAGACGTCTATATATATGGCGACCCCAGATTAATAAAGGGACTAAGCCGAAAAGAAAATGAATAAATACATAATTATACATTATAATAATGCAGATTGTCATCAATAAACTGAAAAAAAAGCCAGAAATGTAGAAAATAATAATTTTTGTAAAATTTTAATCCTTTAATTCTCTTTCATTTGTAAACATATTTGTGTATTGCTGTTTATCCTGTGTGTATTAAGCAATGTGTATATGCATTTAAGGCGCACATCTTACGTGCTCTGCGCTGGACTTTAGACGTGCTTTTAGCTGGTCAATTGCACAGTCTATTTTAGTTCCTCAAATTAGCAACTCGCCAACAATGCGCCTTAACACACCGCCTTTCTAGACCGGAACACCCATGAGTCCTCAAAGTGACGAAAATGGATTTACTATTTAAACAACGTGACACAAAACAGGAAAATTAGGGTTGCGCTGGTCTGAAAATAGCAACACGTCGCAGAAAACACGTCTTGCATCTTATTGCGCTGGGTGTATGATAGGGCCCAAAGAAAATAATTAACAAATGGCAATCATTGAAAATAGTATACGGCACAATGCTAAGACCAGTAATGTGTAATGGCAGTTTAGCGTACAATTTGGAATTAGCATCTTTGCTTGAAAAATGAGATGAAATAAAATATCAGTCCATAAGAACAGGATGTGGAGCTTTCAGCACATAATCATTCTCAGTCTCAGTGCTGCAGGTGGAAATGCTGAGGAACTTTAGAAATATAAAACACCTAAAGACTGTACTAGTGTTCACTATAGGGTAAACAGACTTTTCGAGTTAAAGAAGAACTGAAATCATCTTGGAATAATGAGTATACTGTACAAATAATTGTAATTTTAGGTGGATTGCTGATGTAGATGCCAAGAAAATAAGACAAACCACTTACAATAAGTCCTACAGTGGCGATTCCTACAATACTTCATAAATAATTTCAAATGCCAGTAGATGATTAGCAGATACAGTGTACAGTTAATGAAGAGATGTCAAAATGGCACAATACAGTATATAAGACAAACGTATTTAATAAAACACCAGTCTATATGGTAGCAGCAAGATGCATAGGAGCAGTTTATTTGCAAAAAGAGAAAAAAAAAATAACTGAAATATTTTTAGATCATGTTTTATGTTGTGTATTGAAGAGTACAATTGCAAAACACATGATGTATGGAAATGACTAAAACTGGAGATTTGAGTAGTTTTCAGACATCATGTTTTTACATTAATTACTTAAGATTTCAAAAGCAAAAAAAAATAATTTAACATATATCACCCTTTAAAATATAAGACTGTTAAGAGATGGTTGCAATTTCATTGGCCACGCAATGGATGGAAACACATTGAAGAGATATAGTACTTTATTCCAACTCTGCGTTACATGGTTTTTACACTGATTAAACAGATCATCTTCAAGACAGGACTTTCTGCATTAAATTTGTACAAAATATATGCTAAAATTAATGAGAAAGTCAGTTTAATGGTGAAGGAATGGATCATTGCCCATTGAAAGAAGGATTGCGACGAAATGTCATGCTCCCTTGTAAAAGTACTTTATATTTTCAAAATACAGTATTTTATTTTGATACATTTCTGGCTGCTGTATTTTGTAGGTTATTTTGATACATGTAAAACTCAAAACACAAAGAAAAATGTTATGCTATATTTTTACTTTATTAAAGTTCAATACAATTTATGTATAAAATCTAGCCTTGTAGGAGGATTAACTGAGGATTAAAAGGATTTTAAAAAATGAGGACACGTTTTGACACAGCAGAAATGAATTACTGCACATATAAACTAATCTGTCTATTTGATGACTTGTCTAGTTTTGGGCCATTTATAAATGTCTATTAGATTTTCACTGACAGCCCAAATTTAGCCTTGTTTTAGCCAAGCTGTCTATGTTTAGATGTCTATTGACATCTATTAAACACAAAATTGTTTGCTGGGTTTTGCTCTTTCTAATTACCTATTTTTAAATTCCTTTTATTAAAACAACAGATTTTAAATGAGCAAATTTAAATGATTAATATTCTGAAAATGTATTAATATAATAATGAATATCCGTATGACCATTTTTTTGTGGCAGACAATTTGTAATGGGACCTCGGAATAACCTTTTTAAACTGGTGCACAAATGTTGCAATTTGATTTGGTACAAAAAGCAACTGAGATGCATCCATTGGGGGACTTCTATTCCCTGTAAAAATTTTCTATTTCACTGTGATACATCTGTAAAACCACTGGCCGGCGTAGCTTCATAGTAGGACCTGAAAAAGAAATGTTTCTTCTGTCATGTTTTGTGATTCAAAATTGCTAAGATCTATTAGAAAATGAATGAATGCTTTTTAAAATCCCCATTCATAAAACAGTAATTTTTTATTAATATTTAAGTGTTCACAGTACCCACCTAGTTCTCCCCCAGCAACTGAGAAATCTTTTTCTAATATGGTCCATTTTTGTATACGCTGAGCATTTGAGGTTGCGTTTGAATTGACCTGTTCAATACCATCTTCAATGGACTTGTACACTAACTTGTCTTTTCCTCCAGTGATATCTGACAATTTTGTCGATTGGCTGCCAATCCGCTGACAGAATTCTACAGCTTCCAAACTAAGAATGTCAGTGGGCTCAGTAGTCTCTGGATTGACTGTACACTATCAAAAGAAGGGGAAAAGTTTACATAAATGCTTTTGGAAGTGTTGAAGAAAGAACGTTTTTCAAAGCATAATATACCTTTAGTGTTATCAGCATGGACAGAAATTTCCTTTCATCACCAATTAGCATGGCATTGCTAATGATTGACAACTCCTGTTTCACAGCATCCTCAATGGGTAGTGGTGGAACATTTTCTCCTCCGGCAGTAATAATGAGTTCTGAATGTAAAGACATTTCATAAAGGTACTCTTTCAAGCTAACTTGAATCAAATTAAACAATCAAAGCTAGTAATAATAGCGGGCAGTATGTTAAATGGCATACTTTACCTTTTATTCTTCCACTAATGTAAATAAATCCATCTTCATCTACCTTTCCCAGGTCTCCAGAGCGGAGCCATCCATCTTCATCCAAAGCCTCCTTTGTTTTATCCTCCAAGTTAAGGAAACCCATAAAGACATTGCGGCCCCAGAAACATACTTCACCAGATCCATCAGCATTTATGTTTATTAGTTTGTACTGGCAGCCTGGAACCACTTTACCACAGCTAGAAGTTTTAAAGAATTGTTACAAAGCGATCATGTTGATTATTGACTTTTCAGATTGAAGGTGTTCAACCTGTAAGTTAAGGTAATAGGTCTTGCCTTAGAAACTGGTAAGCTTTTGGTCCAGACATAAAATGGGGTCCTGAGCTTTCACTCATTCCATAGGCTTCATAAATCTGAATGTTGAGGCCAAGGAAAAATTTAAGGGTTTCCATTCCAATAGGTGCTGCACCTGAAAAGAACTTCACACAACTAGAGAAACCCAGCTCGGCACGAAGCTTCTGCAAGATGAATTTTTCAGCAAGAGTGAAGAGAAAAGACTTCTCTTCATCACTGATTTAAAGACAAATAAAATGAAGTTACAATAAATGTCCAGATATCTGGAATGTAGCATACAAAAAATGATACTGTAAAACAACGGACATACTTTTTAAGCCTTTGATTAGCATCCAAGCTAACTGACATGGCCCAGGTTACCATTTTCCTTTTCATATATCCACACCTTGAAATGCCTTCTTTGATCTTTTCCATAATTTTCTCCCAGACACGGGGTACACCCATGTGGGCTGTGGGAGTCACCTCTCGTAGGGAGTCCACCAAAGTCCCCTGAAATTGACCATAAAATTTCATGTGAACATCAAATGAATGATGAATGAACGATAGATTGAAATGTTGTGCTCACAGAAACAGGCTCATATATCACACTGAATCGGGTAAGCTACACATTTATGCTTCAATGTAATTAATACTATGCACTTTAAATGCTGCAAATAATGTGTGAGTAATGTTGTGCATGCATAATATTTATGGCTCACAGGACGGAAAGGCCTGGGAACACTTCCCAAATGACATTATAATTTCAACAGCATCTGCGCTTATGGTAGTCTTTTTTTGATTATTATTCCTGAGGTTTCCATAATCCTGGACCAGGCTGTATCCTGAGCAGCTGCTGTGGTGGTCATGGAGGAGTGGAGAGCATGAGACTGATCCAACACAGGGTCATTCTGAAAAAGTAGTCCTACATACATTTCTGGAGGCAGCAGATTATGTTGCCAGAGGTACGTAAGGCTGTGTTTCATTTTTTGAAACGAATGCTACGGGGCAGTATGACGCTATTCCTTTTCGCGCTTACTGCCAACTTTCCCTCTGCAACCAATTTGTCCTGTTAGCTCATGTTCGCTGATGGACTTGAGATGCAGAGAGGAGTTGACCATAAAGAGCGGTTCAAGATAAGACAAAAACAGAATCCAAAAAATAAAATAAACCAGTAAATAACAGGGTAAGAATGTGGTAAAATTTTAAAATGTGGTAAAATGAGATGAGGGCTTTTCTTTTTTTTCTTTTTTTTGATTGGTCAGTCAGTCAGTCATTCAGTCAGTCAACAGCAGCCTCTGTTGGGTTTACGTGAAAACAGCAGGCACAAATAGCACTCACAAGAGAAATTTAAGAACTCAAAAAGCATACACAGCGGCCTCTCGTAGATCCGCGAAAACAAAAACTGCAAAAATACATACTTCCCGGGACGTATTTTGCTGCCTCCAGAAACGTGTATAGGGGTACTTTTTCAGAATGAGCCTGGGTTGGACTGATCCCTGTAAGACCCCAGTGACAGATGAGTCCTCGCATTGATGCTGAAGGGCCAGCCTGTAGACCAGCCTGTGACCACTCCCACCTGCAGCTTCTCCACAATGGACGTCCAGCATTCTCCAGCCTCCGGCGCCTAGACTGCAACTCTGCACAAGACGTTTGGCCAGAGGAGAAATAGTCGTACTCAACTGAGCCTGGTTTCTCTCTGGGTTTTTTAATCCTTCACTTACGCCAATTAGTGAAGTTTTTTCCTCGCCGCTGTCGCCACTGTCTTGCATGGTTCGGGATTTGTGGAGCTGCGCATCGATGGATTTGCTCTTCATTTGAGCTCTCAGCAGTGAATATTAAACCACACTGAGCTGAACTAAACTGAACTTTAACACTGAAAACTGAACTGACACTGTTTCAATTTACTATAATCTTCCATGTGAAGCTGCTTTGACACAATCTACACTGGCTAGTAAAATTGAATTGAATTAAATAAAACTTCTAAAACTATTCATATACCCCACAAGAAGTATAATTAGTTCCCTTTCTAAATAAATAAACAACTAAACAGTCCGCTTGAACAAGCGGGCGAAGTCATTGTTATATTTATTTTGTTAAATTAACAAAAACAATAAGTTATTTTTAAATATTCATAATTAATAATAACTTGTTATTGAGCTATTTTCACTACAGTAATAATGGAATGGCGCCAGGATAATCTACTAAACTACTGATATGTATTTAAAACTTTATATGCAAGGCTTTTTTTGGTAATAGCAGCTTAAAAATACCTCTTATATAGAGAGTGTCATGAATTGCCCAGGTGTGTTTTCTTTCACAGACTTTAACAGAGTGTAAAAATTCAGGTCAGGTGAATGGCTGGGTCAATCTACAGCTTGATTTACTTGCTGAAATGTCCACTCTGGTTTTATCATCTTCATCCTGGTAATGTAGATGCTGGACTATTGCTGACATTAATTTACAATGACGAAAGGCAGAGGGTTGCTGAAGAACTACTTAGAGATTTCAGCTGCAGTCTGGGCTTTCACTGCATTTCTACAGCTCCCTTTCATCATGTGCTCAATACTTTTTTGCCCTGAGTTCATTTTATTTTATAACTTAATTTGTACACTAATTAATATTGTAGTCTTTGCATGCATTAATTTCTTTGGTTGTTACCAACATCTAGTGAAAATTGAAATGTTTCTGTGAAAAATGGTGATGTATTGAATACTTATTTCCCTTACTCTAGCTATACAAATATCCTGTCTTTCAATATTTACCTTTAGAGCATCTGGCTGAGCAAAGGAAATTTGCTCCCCCCACTTTATCCCTGTCCAAAGATCATAGATCTGAGCAGCAATGTGGCTAAGAGGTAGGTAACTGACCAGAGACTCTTGCCTGATTTCAGCTGGCTGCATATCTCCAGCTCTGCTTGCATGGTGGGCTGTCCATGTAATCTGTAAGAGTCCAGAATTCAAAATTGTAAATAATCTATGTAAAATAAAAAAATAATGGTTCTCTTTAAATCTGCTTTGACATAGTCATCATTGTATACAGCCTAATCAGTCAAATACATAAATTTTAGATCAACAAAGCACCTCTCTTTTAAAAAGGCTGAGTGATGATGTACTTTTTGAACACTCCAACACCTTTGTGCTGCAGAAGGCAGGGCTATAAATATGCCACACTGCTTGAGTGTACCTCCTAAACAAAAAGGCAGTGCTGCTCACACAGATATATATGAGCTGTTCATGTGCATGCTGTGTTGTCAGAGAAAAAAAATCATATTACTTTCTTTTTAAAACGTATTTATTTTTTTCAATTTATTCTTTTCTTGCAAGTATATTACAAGTAATTACATACCAGTTTCTTAACTTTCTTGAGTTTGTTTATTACATCCGAGACACTACTGTACTACACTTTAAATAGACAGTACTGTAAACTGACATACATTTACAAACTATACACTTTATTAAACACATATTACAGCCAGATATAAATAGGACATGATAATGTTAATAATATGCAAATGTAAGCATCACATCCTCTAGTGACATTAAGTGATTTTTTTTTGAGCAGAGCTTAGCTACTTTTTATTGAAAATAGTTGTCAACATCAGGCAAACCAATTCTGATTCTTTTTTTTCCCTTTTTTTTTCTTTTTCTTTTTTTTTTTTTTACATTGTTTTCAATTTGCTGCAAACTGACAGAATGGAACAGTGTTCAGAACATTAAGACATTGCAAAACATGTTGGCACTTCCTGTCTGGTGTGTGACCCCCTCTGATTCTGCGTTCACACCAGACACGGATAAAGCATCAAGCGTGAGTTATTTACATGTTAAGTCAATGCAAAGCCACAAATAGACATCCTGCGGTGTGATAGACGCAATTCGCGTCGAGTTGGAAAATCTAAACTTCAGCAGACATTCGCGCCAGACAACAGTTCATCAAACTGGGCTATACTGGGGCACAAGCACTGCTGAAAGCTTTCATCATCCAGGTAAGGTTTCTGGAGGAGTTGACGAACTCACAGAGCTAGTGCACTTCTGAATAAGATCCAGTGAACTCAGACACGGCTCCAGGGGCGCCGCTAAGGGGGGGAAAGTTAGGACAATTTTAAGGGCCCATGCACTCTAGGGGCCCACAGAGATCTGCTTTATAATTAATAACAGTACTATAATGTAATATAAATTTTGAATATATCTCTAAATTAAGGGTAAAACTATTTATTAGAAATAAAAAATAAAAATATGGCTTATATCTGCCCCTAGTGTCTGTCAGTGTCAAATTGCACCACCCCCCCAGCCCCCCTCCTTTCACTGTATGGTTCAGTCCCTCAGTAGTGGGAAGAGAGTTGATGCTTTGAGTGCGATCGTCAGGTAAGCTGTCAAAGCAGCAATGTCCTCGAGGTTAACATCAGATGTGTCCCAAATCACATACTTATGCACTATTCTACGCCATTGTGTAGTATAAATAGTGTAAGTAGTGCGTTCACACTGACAACTCTAAATAATAAGTGCACTTTAATTACCCGGATGATGCACTCAGTATCATTTATGGCTCTCGGCTTATTTATAGGTCTCATTGTAATATAACTTAGTGTCTTATTGATTTTTGTCACTGTTCCAGTCTATTGCACACTTTATAAGACATCATTGCAGTACATTTATTTAAATAGTTACACATTGGTGTTTTGCGTGTTTAGAAACAATTTTCTGTGAAAATTTGATTACTGATGCTTTTTTTGTACTACATTAACATTTGAACAATAAATCATTGACTAGCCACAGTCATGGCCGTTCTCTTACTAAATACTGATAAGTAGTGGACAAAATCAATAATAAAATGCATAGGTCAGTATTACTACATTGCAGACCAAGAGTTTGGATAGCTAGCTTGGTAGTAGGGGGCCCATCCTCATACTTTTTCATGGGGCCCAAAATTGCTAGCAGCGCTCCTGCACGGCTCCAAATGTATCGATGCTGTTTATTAGCCTTCCTAAAGCACATCAACACAACTATTCTCTCAATAAAAGCCATGTTAGCCATTTAGCAATGAAGCGAGAGTTACTGGTCAGACAGAAGACCTGCTCATGACGCGAATCAGCATCTATTGTGCAGTGAATTTGACACGCATATGAAGTGAGTTAACACAAAATGTTTACGCGTCTATTTACGCTTGAATAGCGCGATTTATCTGCGCGTGCCGGGTCTGGTATCAACACAGCATAAGGCTTTAAAATCTATCTGCAAGCAATTGTACAGGTGTGCATACATCAATACCAGCTCTGCTTCTTGGTCCTTCTGTTTATTCATGCTGCTTACTTGATAGTGTTGTTTTGGGTTTTGCTACCCTGTCTGATTTCCACAGATACGAGATTCAAATAACTTTTACATCAATGAAAGTAGGATTCCAGAACACACCCAACTATTGTTCAATCTTGATGGACCAATGGTAACTCCATGGTGTTAAGGAGCTAAGATGAACTCCCTCAAATGTTTGTTTTGGTGAGCTGTTTTAAAACTGACAAAAAATAACAGTCACACTTTATTTTTATAAATACTAATTGTAGGAGACTTTTAACATTCACATAGATGGCGCTAATGATACACTAGGGCTCGCATTTATGGATTTACTACATGCCCTTGGGATAAAGCAAAATGTTGTTGGTCCAACCCATTGCTTAAAGCATACTTTAAATCTAATTCTGTCTTATGGAATTGATGTCATGCACTGTAAACCCTAATGCTGTAACTAATTAATTGAATTGAGTTCTATTAACTTAAATCATTACAATTCGTGTATCTTAATTAAACTTGATGAGTATTTACAACTTTTTCTTATTTTTGAGTTTGTAGAAATGAAATCTTTCAAGTTAGGTGAACAATTTTGCCGGTTTAATTTAGACAAAATGTCTCTTTAAAGTTTCACTAACTCAAAATCTTTTAGCCCAGTGATTTTGCGTCTGACGTCATCCAAGTTCACGTACATGCTCATGCTTCATTTGTTTTTCTCAAGATGGCGGATCGGCCTCGCTTCACACTACAGTAAGTGAAATATTTACAAATCCAAGGAATATTAAATTAATGTTTTAAACAATATAATCACAGTAACAGTTAAATGTAATGTAGAGTTGGTCAAAATGCGTTTACATGTGTTGCATTACAGAAAACGCATGTGTTGCATTACAGAAAAAGCTCCACTTGTTGCTAACTAACGTTATTGTTTAAAACATTAGATACCTTAACATTATGGCAGCATATGAGTAGCATAATTCATTTTTAAATGTAATATGCAAAATGGCAATGCAATATGTTAAATGGCAATGTATTTCTGTATTTCTATTTGCATTTTCCAAGACCTATGTGCAATGTTTGGTGCAGAATGCAAATGAAAATTCAATTAAATCATTTGAATTTCTCATTTCAAGCACAGTTTTAATATGTAAATAGTATCCACATTTTAATGCTTTATAAGTAGCAAAATTAAATAGAAAATGCAATACACAAACTGAATTTGATGTGTATAAAGTACAAGCAGAAACTGTAGCAAAATAATCATTTAAATGATATCTGATCTAAATGCATTTACATTCAAGTTTAGGAAACGCAGGATTACATTTTCAGCATAACACAGTGGGATTTTGTAGCAAAATTCAATTTGAAATGTAATACACAAAACGAGGGTGCCACGGTGGCCAAGTGGTTAGCACGTTCGCCTCACAGCAAGAAGGTCGCTGGTTCGATCCCCGGCTGGGCCAGTTGGCATTTCTGTGTGGAGTTTGCATGTTCTCCCCGTGGTTGCGTGGGTTTCCTCCGGGTGCTCCGGTTTCCCCCACAGTCCAAAGACATGCGGTACAGGTGAATTGGGTAAGCTAAATTGTCCATAGTGTATGTGTGTGAATGAGAATGTATGGATGTGTTTCCCAGAGATGGGTTGTGGCTGGAAGGGCATCCGCTGCGTAAAACAAATGCCGGATAAGTTGGCGGTTCATTTCGCTTTGGCGACCCCGGATTAATAAAGGGACTAAGCCGAAAAGAAAATGAATGAATGAATACACAAAACGATAATGCAATATGTTAAATGGCAATGTATTTTTGATGTATTCCAAGGCCTATGTGAAATGTTTGCAGCAAAATGAAAATGAAAAAAAAAAAAATTCATTTAATACATTGCGACAGTAAGGCGATGTGAAATGGAAAATGCATTCCGGCTGGCCACGCCCACATACGTCCGCCGTTGCTGCAAGGCGGGGCTGCAGCGAGGACTATTTGGGACATTTGGCAGCATAAACATGGCAAATCTGTTTCTCAGCTGCTTCGTAAAACTGCACAAACCCTTAAATGGGAAATACGTTAGAAAACCAATGGCTCTCCTAGCTCAGTAAAGGTTTTAGGTTTGATATTGGCGCACGCAGTTTTAGGGATCATCTGCGAATTACATTGACAAAACCAAAACGCACAGTAACACAAAGAAAAAAATATTTCTAAAAGATTACAGTTATTGGTTAGAGGCCAGACTGATTTACTACAGATAGCAAGAATACTATACCTCTAATTTACTGTACATTCAAAGCAGAATGAGGCAATATCTCTTGTCCTAAGCAGACAGTACACATCAGTTATAGCACCTAAATGCTTTTTTTTCTCCACATTTTCCCCTTTATGTATACACTGCACAAATATATAGGAAAAGATAATTACAGTATTTCACCTACATGTAAGCTTCTCGTTCTAATGTGCAATCACCTTCCTAGGGACTAAACTGACTAACTACAGGAGGGATTTTCCCAATATTTCTATTAATGTATGTACAGTACACGAAAACCTTAGAAAAATGTTTAGAGTGATTCACCCTACTGTATTTTTTTTCTTCTGTGTTACTGTGCGTTTTGGTTCTGTCGATGTAATTCGCAGATGATCCCTAAAACTGTTTTGGGTGTTGACGTTAGATATCATGCAATTGTAACATGCTAATCTTTTTTATTCTAATCGACAAAGTTTAAGGCATAAATGTTCTGCGGGGCTTTGAAATCAGCAAATGTAATATTTACCACTTCCACTCTCAGCTAAATGACACTGTGACATTGTGTAATTGAAGGTCGTTTGTTGCTGACAACAAAGAGGTTTTTACCAGTTACACAAAATGGAGGCATGTTAAAGGTGGGTAAAATATTCATTCTGACTATGCCTGGCATATGCAGTTAAAATATTTCAGTATCATTTGCAATGACACTGCTTGTTTTGAAGCAAGGAAATTGAAACTTCAGCTGGACCCTGATTTCAACATTTAATCTGATCAACACCTGGTTTTTATCTGAGGTAAAAAAAATAATTTATAAGTCAGTGAAAATAATATTAATTAATTGTTTTGTGGTGTGTTTTTGTTTTTTAACTGTTTGCAGGGTACCAACATGTCACAAATGAGAGTTTTCCCCACAAATTCTATGCACAACTGGACCACCACCTATTTCGTTTGATGACAATTTTAAGGCAAACAGCATTCAATACTAGCAAAACAGCAGATACCCTGGCTCATCTTTTGAAAGTGGATGATGAGCAGGTATATTTGGGGTCATGTGTTAAAGTATCTATTAAAATATAAGTAGATTTTAATTTTTTTCTTGATTTTCATCTTTGCAGGAACTGCATGATGTCAGCTCATAACAGACTACTATTATCACAGGTCTTTCGGTCTTGCTGCGTGAGCGTGACCTGGGATTCTTTTAGACTATCCTGGTAAGTGTTCATTCATTGTTTTTTTTTTTTTTTTTACAATTGATGAATCATGTAATAGTGGTTCAGTCATATTGATGATGTCCTAACATTAATATCTTTGAATAATATTTTTAGATTAATAATGCTGAAGTGCTGAAATGCTCTATTGGCCCTGCATTCACTGAGGGTCTCTGTTGTTCTGGAGAATAAATTGGACACCACCCACAGCACACTTCCAGGCCTTTCCTGTCTTGTTTGGATTAATGTATGCTCTTCACATATAATAAAGGACTTTGCAAAAACTTTGAATTTGTGCAAAATTTTTGCTTGACATTGATGACAGAAAATAGAAAGTCTCATATCATGCAAACCTTAAAGAATAAATTGATGTAAAGCTTCTTTTTTCACTCAATAAAGGCTGTTACTGGAGTAGTAACTTCAAAACATGTATGTACCTTTAATTGGTAAGGGTGCATTTTAGTATAAATAGGGATAGTTTGCCAAAAACATCAAATTCTGTCATTTACTCAATCTTCACTTGTTCAAAACCTGTTTAATTTCTTGCTTTTGTTGAACACAAAAGTTTTTTTTGTCAGGTCGTGGTTACAGGTTTCCGGCTTTTTTTCCACAATAATATTTTTAGTGTTCAAAAGAATAAAGAAACTCAAACAGCTTTGGTATAAGTGAAGAGTGGGTGAATATTCTGTCATTTAGTATTGGCTCAACTATGAATAAATTCATATATATTTTTATTTTAAATCTCTTACTGTCCAATTGTTAAGAAGCAACATCGAAATTACTGTTGGACATTTATTGTTTAAAAATAAATGCCCAAAATGGGCATTTAAAATTACAGATATATTTTGATAAATTTATGTGGTTTACAGATAAAAATTATGTCTAATTTCATTTGTGAAAAAGTTATTTTTAAAAATGCTATCAAAATGTATGAGCTGGGTGACTTTAAAGTAGGGATAAATAAAAAATAAGTTAATTGCTATAAAAATTTATGAACTGGGTGACTTAAGTATTTCAAGTTGGGAGAAATTAAAACAATTATGTTAATTGCTATTGAAATGTATGAGCTGGGTGACTTAAGTATTTAAAGTTGGGAGAAATTAAAACAATTAAGTTAATTGCTATTAAAATGTAAGTTGGGAGAAATTAAAACAATTAAGTTAATTGCTATTAAAATGTA
>CAIGQQ010030458.1:22936-33768 GCA_903798035.1 Danio albolineatus | reverse complement strand
AAGTTGGGAGAAATTAAAACAATTAAGTTAATTGCTATTAAAATGTATGAGCTGGGTAACTTGGGTATTTTAAGTTAGTAGAAGTATCTTGCATGAGTGCAACAAACTCAAAACTTGTTGTTTCTGTTTACTTAAAATAGAAAAAATCATAACTTAAAAAATTTGACGTAACTGATTACCTCAAATTTTTTGAGTTTAGCCAACTTGTTCGGGATTACAGTGTGGATGTAGACATTATACCACAACGCGACAATATTACGGACCACTACCTCTTACTTTACAAGCTATGTTTACCTGACATTAGCAGATCCGCACCAATACATCGCATTAGTAGATCTATCGTTTCGTCTACCAAAGAGGAATTCGCAAATAACTTGCCTCATCTTTTCTATTTCGAAATGCACCCGCAAACGCAAATGACCTTGATGTAATAACTAGCAGCATGGATGCTTTCTTTACTAGCACACTAAATACTGTGGCACCCATCAAATTAAAAAAGGCTAGAGAGAATAAAACTACACCATTGTATAACAGTCATACGCGCACTCTCAAAACAGCAACCCGTGCCTTGGAACGTAAATGGAAAAAAACTAATTTAGAGGTCTTTAGAATTGCATACAAAGACAGTATGTCCAGCTATAGGAGAGCTCTAAAATCTGCCATGGCTGAGCACCTCTGTAAACTGATCACCAAAAATAACCATAACAATCCTAGATTTCATTTAACACCATTGCTAAATTAACAAACAATCGGTCATTGTTGGAACAAAATATCACACCGCAAATGAGTAGCGAAGACTTTATGAATTTTTTCAGTGATAAAATAGAAGGCTTTAGACAAAAAATAGATGTTAAACTCTCTGCACCGCCTTATACTTCAGATCCAGTAAACATTCCACTTAATCAAATTAGCCTACAGGGCTTCAAGGTCAGAGAACAGGAAGAGCTAGATAAAATTATAAAAAGTTCTAAACCAGCTACGAGTATGCTAGACCTAATTTCAACAAAATTACTGAAAGAATTGCTACCTGTAGTAGGAGAACCTCTTCTTAACGTTATCAACTCTTCTTTGTCATTAGGCCATGTTCCAAACGCTTTCAAGCTAGCTGTTATTAAGCCTATTATTAAGAAACCACAACTGGACCCCTGCAACTTAGCTAATTATAGGCCTATTTCAAATCTTCCATTTATGTCAAAAATACTAGAAAAAGTTGTTTCTGCCCAACTGCCCACATTTGACACCATTGACCACAATATCCTCATAGATCGCTTAAACTCTACAGGTGTCCAGGGAACGGCTTTACAATGGTTTAAGTCATACTTAACTAATCGTTACCAGTTTGTAAATATTAATGGACAACCTTCACAAGTCAGGCCAGTAAAGTATGGGGTGCCTCAAGGATCAGTTTTAGGCCCTTTGCTGTTTACAATATACATGCTGCCCCTGGGAGACATTATTAGAAGACAAACGATCAGCTTTCACTGTTATGCAGATGATACTCAATTATATATTTCTACTAAACCTGATGAGACGTCTGAACTGTCTAAACCAGGGGTGTCCAAAGTTTTTTGGCCGAGGGCCAGATGCAAAAAACAACACGTTGTTACAACGTGCAAAAAACAACACATTTTACAATTTCACAGAAAGACATATCTATCTATGTGTGTGTGTGTGTGTTTATATATATATATATATATATATATATTCATTCATTCATTTTCTTTTCGGCTTAGTCCCTTTATTAATCCGGGGTCGCCATAGCGGAATGAACCGCCAACTTATCCAGCATTTGTTTTACACAGCGGATGCCCTTCCAGCCACAACCCATCTCTGGGAAACACATCCATACATTCTCATTCACACACATACACTATGGACAATTTAGCTTACCCAATTCACCTGTACCGCATATCTTTGGACTGTGGGGGAAACCGGAGAACCCGGAGGAAACCCACGCAACCACGGGGAGAACATGCAAACTCCACATAGAAATGCCAACTGGCCCAGCTGGGGATCAAACCAGTGACCTTCTTGCTGTGAGGCGAACGTGCTCCTCACTACGCCACCGTGGCGTGTGTGTGTGTGCGTGTGTGTGTGCGTGTGTGTGTGTGTGTATTATTATGGACTTATTTTCTACATTTTAAAATCATAAATATATATTTTACTCACCATAAACTCTGTTAATGTGAACAGTGATGTTGTGCAAGTGATAGCGACACCGAGTGGTTATTTATTGAATTACGTTTATTTTTATACAGCGGGCCAGATTCTATTGATATTTATAAAAAGCCTCGCGGGCCGCCACTAAACTTATTGCGGGCCGCAGATGGCCCGCGGGCCGTAGTTTGGACACCCCTGGTCTAAACTAACTGAGTGTATTAAAGATGTTAAAGACTGGATGTCCAACAATTTCCTTCTCTTAAACTCAGACAAAACTGAGGTATTACTTATAGGACCTAAATCTTGTACACAGCAGATCTCACAACTCGACCTGCAACAAGAGTGATACAGAGTTAGCATTAGCTCTACTGTAAAAGATCTGGGTGTCATATTAGACAGCAATTTAACTTTTGAAAACCATATCTCCCATATCACAAAAACTGCATTCTTTCATCTGAGAAATATTGTTAAGCTACGAAGTATGCTATCTGAAGCCCTGATGTGAAGCTGCTTTGACACAATCTACATTGTAAAAGCGCTATACGTGAGCAGTAAAAGCGAATTGCAACTAATTTTTATTAGAGAGACTGTTATTATAAGTAGACTGTTAGGTTGGGGTTAGGGTTGTGGTTAGGGGTAGGGTAGTGTAAGTTGACATGTTGCAAAGTTTCTTATAGTCAGTTAAATGTCTGTTGAATGTCAGTATCAACAGATATTAAGCAGACAGTCTACTGATACTCAAATGGTCCATTAAAATAAAGTGTTATAAATAACAAAATAACAAAAAAAAAATCTTGGTTTTAGCCAAATTTTATTCAAAGCGATGTCATTTCCGTTTGTTGTTTGATTTAATTTGAAGTATATTTGAGTTTCATTTTAAGCCTTTAGCCATTTCTGATTATGCTAATTGAATTATACAGATAGCTCAACCACTACAGAAACATAGTTTTACATGCAATATCTCTTGGCTGGACAAAACAACCCAGTTTGCTAATGAAATTTTGATATCTGATTATTGTAATATACAGATGCAGATGATTACAATGACACTGTAAAAATCTGAGTCGGCTATTAATAATGTATAAATAGTTTATAACTCAACAAAGGTATTATTTACATATTTAGATGTCTATTGTAAGATTTTTAAAAGTCTTATTAATTATCATTTGTTCTTTCTCTATATACACAGAATATATTAAAATACACATTACAGCAAAATTCAGAGTCATCTAAGATCTTACAGAATACATTTAAATTCATTTAGCAGCTTAATGTAATACAAAATAAAATCAAAATAAAATAAAATAAAATGTCTTATACAGTTTACAGTTTAAGTTAACAAACAGGATTTACTGACTGTCATGTAAGGGTCTGGAACAACAGATGATCCACATGCAGTTTATTAAGAATAGTAGTCAGGCAGGTGCCTGCCATTTGGGGAATTCAGGAGGATCTGTTGCCCGCCATTCAGGGGATTTAAGTGGATCTGGTGCCCGCCCTTCGGGGGATTTAAACGGATCTGGCACCCGCCATTTGGGGGATTCAAAAGGATCAGGTGCCCGCCATTTGACGGATTCAGAAGGATCTGGCAGCTAAGACAGTGACGGAGGATCTGGCAGCTCCGACAGTGATAGCTCTGGTGGTGGCAGCAGCTCAGGCAACTCAGGTTGTGGTGGCCATTCTTGTGGCTTAGGCGATGACATTTTAAGGACAGAAACCATGACAGGAACTAGGAATAGACGAGACTCAGAACAGGGAACTATCTTGTGAGCCCATGGCAGACTGCAGGTAACCACTATGTGAGCTGGCGAACTAGCTGCGGCCATTTTGTGAGCTGGTAGACTGGAGCAGCCATTTTGTGGACTGAAGAATTGGCAGCAGCCATCCTGTGCATTGGTGTATTGATGGTGGCCATCTTGTGAGCAGCAAGCCCTGTTGCCAGCAGGCCCACTTTTGCCTTCAGAACTGCCTTAATCCTTCATGGCATAGATTCAACAAGGCACTGGAAATATTTCTCAGAGATTTTGGTCCATACTGAGTTACTGTTGCCTTTCTATCAGCTTGAACCAGTCTGGCCATTCTCCTCTGATCACTGGCATCAACAAGGCATTTGCGGCCACAGAACTGCCACTCACTGAATATTTTCTCTTTTTCTGACCATTCTCTGTAAACCCTAGAGGTTTCTGAAATACTCACACCAGCCCAACAACCATGCCACGTTCCAAGTTACTTAAATTACCTTTCTTTTCCATTCTGATGCTCAGTTTGAACTACAGCAGATTGTCTTGACCATGTGTACATGCCTAAAAGCATTGAGTTGCTGCCATGTGATTGGCTGATGAGAAATTTACCTTAACGAGCACTTTGACAGGTGTGTATATATATATATATATATACAGTATGTGTGTGTGTGTGTGTGTGTGTGTGTTTGTTTGTTTTGAGATCCTTGCAAGAATTACATTAATAAGACTGTAAATACAACTTACATTGTCATGGCTCAGCATTACTCCTTTTGGGGATCCAGTTGTCCCAGAGGTGTAAATAAGCACACAGCAATGATTGGCCCTCTGGCTGCTGATGACTTCATCTAGTTCATGATCAGAGACTTCTAGTCCTAGTTCCATGAACTCTTCCCACTGTCCAAGAGGTCAAGGCAAGAAGTCACACAAACTTAACTTTGGCCTACATTGTAACTTAGACAGACCTTTGCATATCAGACACTCACAGAATAGAGACTTGGCAACTTCTCCTTTAATGATCCAGAATACTGAACTATGGCATTCAAGTGTGGCAGCTTATCCTTTACCTAAAATATAACTAGAAGTATAATTAGGTTGTTCATTATGTTGTGGTCCTGATAATAAAATAAACAACATGTTACCTGCAAAATTTTATCCAGCTGCTTTTGATTTTCCACAACAATAACATTGGCTCTTGAGTCATTAGCAATGTGGAGGCAAGCATCTGGTGAGTTTGTGGTATAAATACCCGTCATTATACCCCTAACACACAAACAAGATATAAATATAAAGGCAGCAAAACGCGCTGCAATTTAAGTAAGCACATGATAAAACAAAAAACACCAGCAAATTAAGAAACGATTTTCATCAATTTGACAGCACACCTGTTGCAAATTGTCACAAAAATTTGGCAATTGACCAATTTGCTGCGCGTTTCTTCCGTTGTGTTTTGACCAATTTGCTGCGCGTTTCTTTTGTTGTTTGTGTTTTGACCAATTTGCTGCGCGTTTCTTCCGTTGTCTGTGTTGTGACAATTTGCAACAGGTGTGCTGTCAAATTGATGAAGATCGTTTCTTAATTTGCTGGTGTTTTTTGTTATTGCATGTGCTTTCTTAAATTGCAGAGCGTTAAGCTCTCTCATATGAGGTCTTTTCAGTAGCAATTAAGGTATCCTCAAGGAACATTATTTGTACCATCGTGTACCTTTTTTTTCTGAGAGTGTATAACAGCTTGACCAATGTATAAATGGGTTTTTCAAACTTGAAACTGTTAACCCTGGAATCACCTGGAATCATGTCAATATGATTTATAAAAAGTTGGACTAACTGAGATGCAGTGGCAAATATCTTTTGGTTTCATCCAGAATGTACAATACATTCATTAATCTGACAACAGGCGTCCTCAAATATCCAAAATACAAAAGATGTACAGTATATTTAGTACTTTCATTCACTCATTCATTTTTCTTTGAATTAGTCTCTGATTTATGAGAATTCGCTTTGTCAACATGTCAACAAAAAAAAAAATTACCATATAATGTTTATAATATAAGGAATACAGTATATTCATGTTTTAAAAAACAATTATTTCTTACCCTGCAAATACAGTTCCAACAGCAGCAATAAACCATTCAGCTGAGTTAAAACCCAAAATAGCTACACTGTGAAACTGCTCCAGACCAAGCTAGAAAAAATGAGAAAGCTCATCAAATATATGTGTGTCAACAACCATAAAATACCATATGACATAAATATCATGCATATAAATTATGGGACTGTGGGCTGTGCAAATACATTTTGTAACATTTACGTTTTATAAAAAGCAATGTTTCAGAAATTTAGATAACCTTTAGAAAGCCTTTGGCAGCCATTCGACAAAGGTGATAATATTCCAGAAAGGTAACTTTTTCCCATTTGTTTCCTCTTTTGCTTGCCAACGCTGTCAGTTTTCCATACTTCTGAACTGAGTTATAAAACATCTGATGCACAGTGATGGGCTGTTCTGGGCAGTGTTCATCCATTCTCAACTGAACTGATCCGCTGGCCTCTGTAGTCCATAGGGATTGGGCTGGGGCCAATTTTGCACATGCCAGAACCTCCTCAATGATATTTTTTTCTACTGCATTGAATGTTGCATATAAGCAATTAAACAATTTTTAAAATTCAATGTTAAAAGAAACAGTTCACCCAAAATTTTAATTGTATCATTATTTGCTCATGTTCCACTTGTTGAAAACCTGTATTTGGTAATGGTAACCACTACCTCAAAGGTTACCTGTTTTCTAACCACAAATATAGATTTTTCTTCTTTTGGGTTCAACTGAAGACTTAAACATATTTCTTATGTCTTAAAGTTTTAAACATATGAAAGCAAATGGTAACAGAATTTTCTTTTTTAAGTAAACAATCCTAATAACAACAGGACTGGAAAGACAAAACATAATTCAAAACTCAAATACAATAAACAAAATATTAGTTACTCTACTTACATAGTCCATCCCCAACAATCTGCTCCAAAAGGTCTGTCATAGCTGAGCAGTCTAAGCTTAAACACAATGTACTTGCCTGTTAGATAGCAGTGGACTCTGGCTCTCTCTGTATTTGGACTTGTCCATTACTGCCCAAGAATCACATGGTACAACTGCTCAACAGTATTGTAATGATTGATTTCAATGATTGGTTCAGATTACAAAACTAAGTACAAAAGCATTTAATGAAAGACAGAAGCCAACAAATCGTTAGAAACTTTAGTTTCCATTAATCACAGAAAATAGTTTTATCCTTTACTGTTAATAGATAGCCACAAGTGAGAGGTTGTAATAAAAAATAAAAATACAAAATAAAAATAACTTTATGAACTTGATGTCACAAAAGCACAAATGCCAATGTTCCGGGCAACCAGAATGGATAGAACCATTTCCCCTAAATACAAGGTGTAATAGTTTAATGAACACACTTGACTTAACAGAGCAACAGGATCACCTTTATTCCATCTGAAAACATGTGAACTCGCAAAGCACCATGGGTCGAATTAACCCCTTACCTCTCCATGTCATCACATATTTCTTAAAGCTATACATACATTACATCTCCCCTCCTTTTTTTAACAGCCTAAGTATTCCTTAAACATTTCTCACTGGTATTAAGCATTCTTCAATGTAATTAATTAACAACAAAACTACTTTTCCTTAATTTTTCTCACTAGATAATATAAACTCAATTAAGAACATTGTAACTTTACTCTATTAAACATTCCCTTCTTTCTGCCCACTTTTATTTCTCACAAATCTAATCTGTCAACTGTTTGCTTATTCTGACAGATCTAGTCATTATCAGTCCACATTGTGTCTTTTGGTACTGAGACAAAGTTGTTGCTGTGTCCAACATAAATTCAGGCTGCTGTTCATTTGTTAGGTCTTTTTGAACCAGAGTTCAAGTTTGTCCAGCTGATGGAGGGATGAGCTGCAAGTGGCAACGGTTATGCCTCAGAGTTGCCCCCTGATGTGTCTCAATTGAACTACACTTTGTTAAATCTGATGTCCATCATGTATTCTATCCTGAATATTTGCTCTCAGTACTTCTGTAATCAACATACATGCTCTTTTTGTCAGTGTTTTATTGTGTTCAGACAGCTCATTCCTGGAAAGAAAAAACTTCTGTTGTCTACATATTTTGGCCATCCTTACTGGATATTATTGGATATTTCACTACAATTTGCAAATTATTGTCGGTCACTGTAGAAGCCCTAACAGGTTCTAGTTTTCTAGGGGTTGCAGGCAGACCTTCAGCAACAGCTGCAATGTAACAATCCACATCTGAGTGTGTGTTAAGGTCTTTTCCATTGCATGCAATTGGACTTCGTGATTGGGTATCAGCCACCAACAAAGTCTTTCCTGGAGCATATTCAGCAGTGAGTTTGAATCTCATTAACCTCATAAGTAATCTCTGAAAATCACAGTGGAACATTGTCCAAGTCTTTCTTATACTAATGGTTTGTGATCTGTCACTAATTTAAAGTTTTCAAGGCCAATCAGATATTTTTCACAAGCCCAAACACTTGCCAGACATTCTTTCTTAATTTAGGCGGATCTGGTCTCAGCCCCAGACAAACTGCATGGACAATAGGCCACTGGCTTCCAGTCTTCACCATGCAGCCGCAGTAACACATCCACTATGCCAAAACTGCTAGCATCAGCTAAAACAGCGGTGGGTAAAGACTCATTGTAAAATGTCAAAACTGGAGAAGTGGAAAGAACACTATGGCTTCCTGAGGATAAGCCCAAGTCCATGCTGATGTTGACCTTACAAGTTTGTATAATGGTTTGCCCTCTGTTGACAAATTTGGAATGTACTTGCCTAGATAATTAAACATTCCAAGTACCCATTTTAGCTTCTGAATATTCCCGGGAGCTGAGAGCTCCCGCATTGCCAAAACATTTTCAGGATCAGGCCTCATGCCTGATTTGTCAATGAGATGACCAAGAAAGTGGAGTTTTTGTTGTCTTAGCAGACATTTTTGTGGTTCAATTTTAACACTGCAGACTCAATTCTCTCCAATACCTTGGTAAGCCGTTAGTCATGCTGTTCCAGGGACGCGCTAGCAATTTTGGGCCCCATGAAAAAATATGAGGATGGACCCCCTACTACCAAGCTAGCTATCCAAACTTTTTGTCTGCAATGTAGATATACTGTCCTATGCATTTTATTATTGGTTTTGTCCACTACTTATCAGTATTTAGTAAGAGAATGGCCATGACTGTAGCTAGCAGATGATTTATTGTTCAAATGTAAATGTAGTACAAAAAAAGGAACAGTAATCAAATATTCACTGAACATTTTACATTTCTAAACACACAAAACACCAAATGTGTAACTATTTAAATAACTGTACTGCAATAGTGTCTCATACAATGTGCAATACACTTTGATTGAGGATTTTGCAAGCAAGAAAGCCAGGCATTTGGCACTTGGAATTTAAGTTACTGTCAGGTTAATCAACAGACCGTTTCAAATGTATTTATGTTGTGTTTATTTGGTTTGCAGTGTGCTGGATTTTGCACTCTGATAATAAAAATTTGTTTAATTTTTTTTTATTATTTGCCGGCAAGAAGGCCAGGGTTTTGCCATTTAAGTAATTGTCAGTTTAAACAAAAGAACATTTCTTATTTATGGGTCTTATTGTAGTATCATTTTGTGTCTTATTGATTTAGTGTATAATGTGTCATTTGGGATACAGCTAATGAAATAAATGACCAAAATACCAAATAATAGCCTACCTGGCATGAGTATACCCGCATTCACCATCGGGAGGCGCTATAATCACTCTCACAGGAGAATACTGCTCTCACAATCCAAAATAAATAAAGTTATCCAACATGTGCGCGTGATAGCTCCGCCCCTTCCGCTACGTGCTCAAAGCTGCGGTCAATGAGTGTGTGAAGTGTCCATCATTAAACACTTCTGTTTACTGGCTGAATGAGTGCATCATCCGGGTAAATAAAGTGCATTATTGTTAGAGTTTTCAGTGTGAACGCACTACTATTTATACAAAAACAATGGTGTAGAATAGTGCATACGTATGCGATTTGGGACGCAGCTGATGTTAACCTCGAGGTCATCGCTGCTTTGACAGTTTACCTGACGATCGCGCATAACTCTCTTCCCGCTATTGACGGACTGAACCATACAGCGAAAGGAGGGGGGTGCAATTTGACAGTGACAGTTGTGACAGACACGAGGGGCAGATATAAGCCGTATTTTTATTTTTTATTTCTAATAAATTGTTTTACTTGTAATTTAAAGATACATTCATAATTTATATTACATTATAGTACTGTTATTAATTATAAAGCAGATCTCCGTGGGCCCCTAGAGTGCATCGTCCTAACTTTCCCCCCCTTAGCGGCGCCCCTGTGCTGTTCCATAGTGTCTTCATACACCAGTATGTCATCCATATACACAGATACAACTTCATGGCCCCAGAGAGTTTCTGCCATCTTTCACTGAAATATTTCTGGTGCACTTGTGAAGCCAAAAGGCGTTTAAAGGTTCATGAAACACCAAAACACATTTTTTTGAGCTGTACAGCCAGTACATCGTAACGCCTCTAAGTGTGCAGCATTAATTCATGAGAAAGACTTGGCTCAAACCAATCAGCAAGACTTAGTTCAGAATCAGTGCACCTCACAGCTTCTTATGCGCAAAACCAGCAAGTGATAGAAACTGCTTAAAACAGTCAAAACCATCATTCTTTTAGTTTAAAACAACATTGTATGCAGTAATAAACATGTTTTAACAAGTTGCAAGTGAAAACTATGCAACAGTTGTTAAAAACAAAAGTTGTTAGTTTAAAACAACATTGTATGCAGTAGTAAGCATGTTTTGACAAGTTGCAAGTGAAAACTAAGCAAAAGGAGAATGTTTCATATGTGTC
>CAIGQQ010030455.1:0-26921 GCA_903798035.1 Danio albolineatus | reverse complement strand
ATATATATATATATACCTTATTGAATTGAATTTACTTCAATGATGATAAATCTTCTTGATGATATTTTAATTTATTGAGATGCAGTTGTACTAATTAAAATGGTACATGCAGAGCATATCTAAGTTTAGATTTATGTGTTACATGTTCCAAAATGAGCGCCACGGTGGCCTAGTGGGTAGCACGTTCGCCTCACAGCAAGAAGGTCACTGGTTCGATCCCCGGCTGGGCCAGTTGGCATTTCTGTGTGGAGCTTGCATGTTCTCCCCGTGGTTGCGTGGGTTTCCTCCGGGTGCTCCGGTTTCCCCCACAGTCCAAAGACATGCAGTACAGGTGAATTGGGTAAGCTAAATTGTCCGTAGTGTATGTGTGTGAATGAGAATGTATGAATGTGTTTCCCAGAGATGGGTTGAGGCTGGAAGGGCATCCGCTGCGTAAAACAAATGCTGGATAAGTTGGCGGTTCATTCCGCTGTGGCGACCCCGGATTAATAAAGGGACTAAGCCGAAAGGAAAATGAATGAATGAATGGTCCAAAATGAATACACTTGTATTTGGCAGACACTCTTAAACAAAGCAAAGTACAGTACTCACGCACGCACGCATGCTCGCACACACACACACAGCAACAAAAACAAACTAATTCTAAACTAATTTATAGTATCACCCACCAGTGACCTACTCACACCTGCAGCTTCTCCACATGGACGTCCAGTGTTCTCCAGCCTCCAGCACCTAGACTGCAGCTCTGCACAAGATGTTTGGCCAGAGGAGAAACAGTCGTGCACAACTGAGCCTGGTTTCTCTCAAGGTTTTCCTTCACTTTCGTCAATTGGTGAAGTTTTGTTCCTCGCCACTGGCTTGCTTGGTTTGGCACTTGTGGAGCTATACTTCGATGGGTTTGCTCTTCAGTGTTTGGGCTTTCAGCAGTGAAATTTAAACCCCACTGAACTGACCAAAACTGAACTTCCACTCTGAAAACAGGACTGACACAGTTTTAATTTACTAGAGCTTCTATGTTAAGCTGCTTTGACACAACCTACATTGTAAAAACGCTATAGAAATAAAAATGAATTGAATCGAATATCAGGCTTTAAATAAAATGTACAGCTCATGCTCTGCTTGGGAATCAAACTAAACTGTTTGATATCTAGAAAGATTGTATGTGGTGAGAAAAACTAAAACTAAAACACTGCTTGTACATAAATAATAAAAGATGTAGAAAATCGAATAAATTCTAACTGCTGTCTGACATGCATTTATTGCAAGAGTCACACAAGTATCTTCCTCTGGTGTGGCTTCATTAATACATTCTCGAAATACTAGCTCTTCCTCAACTCTTTTGAATGTCATCAAACAGGCTTGGCCGCTTTCAGCAATGACTTTGCCTCTCTCACCATTTTTACACCCACCCACAAAAGCTTCCTGTGTGGGGGTACGAGCGCTTTAGACCTTGTGATACAAAGTGTTGGACAGAAAGAATCAGACATAGAGAAAGACAGACAAGGCCAGAGATGTAGAATCAATTCTACCAGGCAAGCAACAGTAAACACGTGAGAGAAGCCCAAGTGAGAGATGAAGAGCAGAGAAGGTCACAACGAATCGAAGCGTTGACCACAGAACTTGTGAACGGCTGCTACCATTGCTTCCGTAACGACATATCGTAGTTCCTCAACTCAGCTACAGCCAAAAGACAGACGTACGAAGAGAGAAAGTGAAAGATGGACTCCTTTCTGAAATCTACCGATCTCCCGTTTCTCTGACATGACAGAGGAAGCTGCTGTCTCACACATCATGCCATGGACGCCCAAACACACATTCTGAGGAACCAACTGGATCAAATCGCCATCAAAGAAGCAGAAGATGAAAATGCAGAGAACGGCTTTGCCGGGGAGTTTTTGGTAGGTCATTGCTTAATACCAACCACTTTTTTTATTACATTACTTGCAATGTTTTTGTGGCTATATGAGCATTTGAACATGACTGGATGTAGGCAATCAAAATATTAGCATTGCACAAGCCAAAAGAAAGATAAAAATAAAACATGCCTGGGCACAGAGTTGATGCGGTGACTTAAATGGCTAAATGTGGACTTCCTCTTCTGAATACACTGGCTCTTCATTTGAGCTTTTATAAAGAATGTTTTCTGGTGTTGTGCTATTTAATACAGAACAAATTTATTAATAATCGATGGCTGAATAAGAGGTTTTTCGAAGCCCTGAGTGATTATTCGTCTCTCTATTGGTTAGATGCGTTTCTGAAATTAGCTTCATACATGCTGTTCCCCTCTAATGTTAACTACTATATTCCATGCGAACAGTCATAGCAATTGAGAGGAAGTCCTGAGTCACTTTGACTCAAACCTGGGAATGCAAAAAGCATAAAATGCCTAAATTAGTTTGTTTTCTAAAGATTTAGTATTTTGATTTTGTCTTACAGTGCGCTCAGCTGTTTATATTGAACAGGATATCAAGCACGCTGGATATGATATCAACATATGATGGACAGGCTGTGGTTTTCAAATACAATATCTCTCAATAAATAAGTTTCATTTGAATAGTTTGGAGGAGCTGCATGGTGGCTCAGTAGTTATCACTGTCGCCTCACAGCAAAAAGGTCACTGGTTCGAGTCCCATCTAGGCCAATTGGCATTTCTGTGTGGAGTTTGCATGTTCTCCCTTTGTTCGCATGGGTTTCCTCCGGGTATCCCAGTTTCCCCCACAGTCCAAAGACATGCGCCATGGGTGAACTGGATGAACTAAATTGGTCTTAGTGTATGAGTGTGTGAATGAGGGTGTATGGGTGTTTTCCAATACTGGGTTGTGGCTGGAAGGACATCTGCTGTGCTGAAATAGTTGGCGGTTCATTCCGCTTTGGCGACCTCTGAAATAGAGACTAAGCCGAAAGAAAATGAATGAATAAATAGATTAGAATGTACAGCTAAACTAAAATATACTTTAAAATGTATCTTTTCAAAGTTCACTGGATTCAGCAGTTCCACTACTACAGTATATCACCTTCAAAGTCGTCTAAATTAAGTTCTTAGTAATGTGCATTACTAATTAAAGATTTAGTTTTGATATATTTAATGTACTAAATGGGAAATGTACTAAATGTCTTCATGGAACATGATCTTTACTTGATATTCTAATGATGTTTGGTATAAAAGAAAAATTACTGGGTCTCATTCACTAATCGTGCGTACGCACAAATTTATGCGTGAAATGTGCGTACGGACGTTTTCATGAGTAAATCATAACTCATCAAAACTTTTGTACTAAATTTTATTCTACATAAAAGAAAAAGAAAAATTTCAAAGAAAACTAAGAAAATTTTCAAAAGCAACTGATACCACAGGCCTTATAAACAACTTTAAAGAACCCTACATATAATCCTATTTTATTTACATGGTCAATGAAAAGTAACTAAATTAAAAATTGATTTTATATATCCAGTGATTTTTTTCATTTTCAAATATTTCCCAGATAAAGATATTTTCACAGTATGTCCCAAAATATTTTTATTCAGGAGAAATTCTTATTTTTTTATTTCGGCAAGAATAAAAGGTTTTTTTTTTTTTTTTACTATTTTAGGGGTCATTTTAACTGGTCCTCTTAAGCTCTTATTACTAGCCCTCTTAATGTTTTTTTTTACTATTGTCTACAGATAAAAAAACATCATTATACATTGACTTGTGTAATTACCCTAACTTGCCTAACTAACATAAATAACCTAGTTAAGCCTTTAAATTGCACTTTAAGCTAAATACTAGTATCTTGAAAAATATCTAGTAAAGTATCATGTACCATCATCATAGTAAACATAAAAAAATCAGTTATTAGAAATTAGTTATTAAAACTATTATGTTTAGAAACAAGTAAAAAAAATATTTTAAAAATATATTTATATTTTTATATATACTTATTTATATATATTTTTTTTTTATTTTAAAAATATTGATATTTATATATATATATATATATATCCAAAACAGGTCCAAACAACAATCACCTGCTCTGTCTTATATAAAAGATGATTATTGTGTTTGGAGTCACGACAACTGTGACTATGTCTTTAGAGAGTGTACAGATATGTTTAATGAGAGTGAGTTGATACAGTGATTGACCAGCATATTGAAAAAAAGCTTTTCTAAAGTCAACAAAAATGCAGTGCGTTTTACTTCATGTTTTCAGAACTGAGAGCATGTTCAGCATCACAATCTGCGTTAAAGTTCTTTTTCTTTTGCTTTAGTGCAATGACGATCTCTTCTTAATTCACAATTTGACTTCTCATAATTCTCTCTGGACATGTGCCTCTTTGCAGAAAGCCCTTATGAAACTGGCATGGGTGTATATTATGCAAATTACTAATAACGTGCATGAGGACGCTTTCTGACAACAATTCATAAGAGCAAGTTTAAGAACAATCTCATGTGAGGCGGAAAGTTTTCGTTAGAAGTTCAGATGTGCGTATAAACACGAAAAACATAAGAAATTATTAATGAATGAGACCCACTAATTTTGAATCAAAACAATGTATTTTGACTATATGGAAACATCAGACTGGTCTTGTCGTCCAGGATCACACATGTAACATTTGCCAAACCCTAAAGTCCCAAACTGATTCAGGCCAGCACTTGCCATCATGTTTCAATCCTTAAATGCAGAACAAAACCTAATCTGTGGCATAGCCTGAATGTTAAAAAGTGTCTGCTATCTTCCTCAGCAGTTGCAATATGTTCAGCACATTGTGAGGAACAGTTTGTATCTCTATACAGACTCCCAAAGTGAAACCATGTCATAAGGAAGTCCCTATCACATCAATCGAGCAGTCTCAGATTAAAAAGCACCACTTTCAAACATGCTGTGTTACGATCTCTGTCAAACTGCTGCCAAATAATGCTTCTGTTACTAATGGAGTGTATGCAGGAAGAGAAACTGTCTATTTGGCAGAGCCTAAAGCTTAGTTCCCATCACAAAGAGAGCAGAACTACTGGCCCTCGCTTCTGAACCGCAACAGACACAAACATAATGAAATGTCAAATAGAGTCCAGTTTCACTGCTCAGAACTCTTGAGGGTATCTCTCACAGTGTTTCCCCTGGATGATTCGCCACATGCAGTCCTGACCATTCTGGCTCAGAGATCCCATGCTTATTACTCAGCCTGCTATGTTTGCTCACTGTTTATTAAGTTCAAAAGGCTTCTCGTAAGCTCAGCTGTGGTCGGAAAGTCTCTTGGTCTGGCATCAAGGTGCTCAGACACACACTCAGAAACACACACATTCATGCATAGACAACCAGAGTTATCTGGTTTTAACAGATCTCAACCACAGGGCTATAGACTTCATTTAGTCAGATCAACGCTGATTTTAAAAACATGGCAAATAAGCTGGTTTCAAATGATGGCTAAGGGATAGTTCACCCCAAAACAAAATTAAATGATTGAAATAGGAAACACGCAACAACTGACTTCCATTGTAAGAAAAACAAATATGAATAGCAACGGTTAAAGGTTTCCAGCACATTTCAATAATGACCTCATATATTTAAAAAAATTAATTAAAAAACTCAAACAGGTTTGTTTCAAGTGAAGGTTGAGTAAATAATGACACAATTTTCAGTTTTGGGTGAACTATCCCTTCCAAGAGATCACACTTACTTGATGATTGATTATAAAGCTTTGGCATGCTGTCCCGGGAGAGAGCCCTGAGTTCATAAGATCCTCGAGCCCAGGGCTCCCTCCCGTTTGCAAGGCGAGAGGAGAGTTTGAGCTCAGGTAGATCTCGAGAACTCCCCTGCGGGTAGCTAATGAACGGATAGTGATTGATATGAAAAGATAACTACTTACTAGGAGCATGTCTATGGTGCTGATTTGGATTAGTCAATTAACTTAAGTTGCATGTTTTTGGACGGTGGGAGGAAACCGGGGAACCCCGGGGAAACCCATGTGAGCACATGGAGACCGTGTAAACTCCACACAGAAACGTCAGCTGGCTTGGTGAGGACTTGAACCAGTAACGTTCTTGCTGTGAGGCAACAGTGCTAACCACTGGGCCACCGTGCCACCAATCTAGGAAAGGAGGAGGAGTAGGGGTGGAAGGGGGATTCTTCAAAACGAAGATGGCTGTGATATGGAACTTAGGGTATATATAGTGGCTTAGGACTCATCTGATTAGTGAATCCTAAATTTAATAATGTGGGAACAGCTGCAAGCAATCATCTGCACGTGAAAATTAGTTTAGAAATAAACTTCACTTAACGTCTCAGTTAGGCATGGGACGATGGGTAAATAAATAATGACACAATTTTCAGTTTTGGGTGAACTATCCAACGTCTCAGTTAGGCATGGAACATGGGTTTCAACGTTTACCATGGTTTGGAAAAACAAGGTATTAAAACCACAAAAAAAATGACATACCATTCTTAAGGTATATGTAAAGGCTTTTTTAAAGTGTTTTTTTTTTCATGTATGGTAAAAAAAGTGTTTTTGAAACGAATGAAAGTTAACGATTTATCTCAATTATTTAGCCTGACAAAATATTATTAATGTTTCCTAAAATAAATATACTGTTCAATGGGGAAAAAAGTTGTTGTTTTTTTACAAAAGCATTTCAAAAGAACTTATTTTAGAGCAGTAATCATTATGCCATGATACAGTGATATTTTTATTCAAGGTTATCATACCATCAGAAACTTATCGCGGCCCATGGCTAGTCTCAGTTCTGCTTGATTAAACGACCTGAAATTTTAAAAATCTAGCCAGAATACATTTTTTTATGTCACAAGTTTATTCTAAAGCCTAATAGAATCTTGTGTAATTTGTTCGAAACAGAAACTGAAAAGGCAGTCTACTAAATATCGTGCGGAGAGGACGTATCCCACCACAGCTGCAGATAAGCAAGCCAATGTGAAGAAGAACAGATATAAGGACATTGTTCCCTGTAAGTACCCCGTTTGACATTTGACTTCACTATATAAAGTATGGGACACTATACTATACAGCTGTATCATAATACTAGACATTTTCAAAATTCTTCATCTTGGCAATTGTGAGTTGACAAAAAGTTATCTTCAAGTTTATTCAAGTTTAGCTGACTTGAGCTTACGTTTTTAAGGAAGCAAGTGAACTTTCATATCCACGTTGAACCAAATAAAATGTTTTAAAGTGTTTTTTTTTTACTGCAATTGACTCTGCTGTACTGTAGTACAAAATAAGCACACACACAAATCTTCAATTTGTGTTGTATGTGTAATAAGAGGCTTTCGTCTGGAAGGTATATTGTGAACAGTGATATAAAATTATTCTGTTGTGAAATAAATAAATGAAACAATTTCATTAGAAAATTCTATATCAGCACATCAAGGTTTTAGAGAGTAAAACGTAAACTTGTATATATATTTTACTTGGAAATTAGGATTTGTGAAAATGTCAAAGTAATACAATTATGTAGAACCTACTCAACTTTCAGATGCTAGTTGTTAGGTGTAAAAAAATGTACAATTTTGACATCCGGGGTTTTCACTTTCTCAAAAACACATACTGTTACTGTCAATATGTTCTGTGTAGTAAGTAGGTTTTAGTTTTTAGTTAGGTGTCAGTATGTTCTCATATTATGAGAAGAAATATTGTTGTGTGCTGTTTGTATAGTTTCAGTAAGACATAATTTAGTTTAAAAGGCTTAATTCAGTGTTACTGCATTGAGTGAAATGCATTTGAAACAAAGTACTGCAAAGTAAACTTCAAATAAATAAGTAAATTACTTAACAAACAATGCTACTTTTACATAACTAACAAGCAACAACTTTCCAAAGAAAACGTACATTTTACTTTGTTTTTTTTTCTTTTTTGTTTAGAGTACAAACATCTGATTTAAAAGCAGATTTACATACACAGAAAAAAAAATCTGTTAAATCTAAATCTAAAAAAAATGCATTTTTTTCTGTGGTTGCTAGAAATTAAAAGTAAAAAGACAGAAACATTTTGAATGTATTATGCAATAGCAAGTTGATATATTTTTCAAACGTTAACTGTACATTTCATAATACTAATGTTAATTATCTTCAGTGGTGCAAAGTAACGGATTACAAATACTCAAATTACTGTAATTGTAATTTACTTAGTAGTTTACAAAATGTGTACTTTTACTTTCAGAATCAGAATCAGTTTTATTGCCAAGTGTGCTTCGCACATAAGGAATATGCTTTGGCTACAGAAGCTTCCAGAGTACATAAAGTGACAAGTGACACACAAAATAAATATGAAAAAAAGACGATTGACATTAAACAAAGATGCAGTTAGTCAGAAAGGTCTCAAAATCTGGATGTTGGAATGTATGTACAGATTTGTTGTAAATATACAGGTTATAAGGTGCTGTGTACAAATGCAATACTGTGTACAAGTATTGCATTGTATATTGTTCTAAGGTGCTGTGTACAAGTGCGTATGAGAAAATACTGCACGTTTATTGCACAAAAGGAAAATATTTAACTGTTCATAAGGTAGATTCTCTCGAGTATGTGTACTTTTACTCCACTACTATTATATATTACGATATATTACTATATACTACTATTTTTTCCTTATAGTGATTGGCCGAGTAGAAAAATCCATCCTGTGATTCCTGTCCAATCAAAATCGCACATAGAAAGCAAATCACATCATACTGAGCAACCTCAAGAAGACATAGGTGCTATTAAATGCAGCAAACTGTTTGAAAGCATTAAAAGTGTCCAAGATTGCCAAAGTCTTTACACACAATGACCCTAGAGACTGTTTAGGCAGTCTGAAAATTGCTAAATAAACAATAACTAAATGTACTACAGAATGTTACGTTTACAAACACCGGCAAAAATTGCATACAAAAGCATTAGCCTTTTACAACATACTCTTGTGTACTTTTAAAAGGGCTACTTTTTACTCATACTTTGAGAAATATTAACAACAGATACTTTTACGCTACTTGAACTACATTATTTCGGTAAGTAATACTTTTACTTGAGTATGATTTTTCAGTACTCTTTCTACCACTGATTATGTCAATATAATACCTTGTACTGAATTATACTGTACTATACTACTACATACTGTATGTATTACTATGTTGTAGTACACAACAAGCGCATTATCGCATTTATCGTTCCCAGTTGCTACATTTAAAAAAAAACAGCAAAAAATACACAACATACCAAAGACACCAACGCATTGATAGGAGGTTAACACAAAGTTTGCTTTGTAGAAAACAAAACAAAACATGAAAACATGATGATTATGTAGATTACAGAAACAAGATGTTCCAAAGACGCTGACAGATTTACTTTCTCACAGTTGATCACAGCAGAGTGAAGCTCTCCCTCATCACATCCAAAAATGACATGGACTACATCAATGCTAGTTTCATTAAGGTAAGGAAGTTAAATTCAAAGAAATTGTAATGTACTCCCTACATTTAGTCATTCTTACCCAAAATTGTGTTAATTTTAAGAAGGCAAAGTAGTAAACACAAAACCAGTGATAACAAGTAAACTCTAAACAAAATTATATGATCAATCATCAAGACAACATAGGTTTTTAGCTAATTGTAAATTTAAACTAAGTTAATCATGTCCCGACATAATTTTATAAGTTACACAAGCTGTTTTAAGTCAGTTTAATATATTATAAGTTCAATTGACTCACTTAATTTGATTCAGCTTAAAAAATTTAAGGAAACCATTACTTTTTACACTATATCTCAGTTGTATAGTGTAAAGTTAAATGAATGCTGAATGTCAGGATTTGGCAAAAATTTGGGTTAAGAAGACTTACACTAAGTAGTTCACTTGCAGTTATCAAATTGCAATGTGGACTGCGAGTTTCAAACACTGCAATTATGAAACTGAAATAAGACTTTTTAAAAATGGAATCTGCATTTTTGTGTGAACAAGTGGTGTGGTTTCGCACATACTTAACATGTCACCGGCACGTTTTCAGTGTTTACTATCAACATATGATGTCCAAACATAAGTTAATCTTCACAAAAAAATTGCCAAAATAACATTTAGCTTTAAATTGTAGCAGAAATATAAACAGACTAATATTATCTAGTAGAACGTACTTACCAAGGTAAAAATAGGTAAGGAATAATCACTACATGTACCAAAATAATGTGTATAATTGTATACAAAAATTATGTTGTAAATGTATCGTAATCGTATCGTTGTTAACGTATCGTTTTTAGCATTACAATTACATACTCATCCAATTTAACAGAAAATGTAATGCGTAAACAATCATTGACACGTTATTAATGGCATTCGAGAGGATTTGGTATATTACTTGTCATGTATTCTGTATTTATTTCAGGGTGTTTCAGGCTCGAGAGCATATATTGCCACCCAAGGGCCACTGCCAAACACTGTGCTTGACTTCTGGAGGATGATTTGGGAATACAACATACAGGTGAATGCTTGCCTTTGTAGCGCATGACCATTTCACACGCATTCGAATTCCTTTAGAAAACCAGTTTGACCTGGTAGATAAGCTTCAGGCCAAACATTTGTCAGGAATGCCTCTATAATAGCTCAATGTCTCTTTACAGGTTATCGTGATGGTTTGCAGGGAGTTTGAAATGGGCAGGGTAAGTTTTAACTGAGAAGTGCGTTAGGGGAAATGTTGTCAGTCACTCTGTTTTAAAGTAAACATTTTTTATTAACCACATCCTTCTTGCCTCAGAATGGTGAAGCATTGCATCAAGCATGACATTTTTGTTTAATTTATCTTGAGCTCCAACCTTTTCGCAACTTTTGATACAATCACAATGTTACCAGGCACTGTGCGTATATATTTTCCATCTGCATCTGAAGGGCCCATATGTGACTGACTGCTGTTCTTCCTCTTTCTCTTTATAGAAAAAATGCGAGCGTTACTGGCCAGAGTCAAAGGGGGATGTGTTTGTGTGTGAGGCCTTTACCATACTCTATGTAAGGAACACCTCTTCTCTCACTCACACCACACTTCCTGTCCTTGTGTTTTATTTGTGGTCACACAACACGGCTGTTCGAGCTCGATTCGCAGCTCTCGTGCAGCAGATCTCAATCTAAAACACTAGATCATCAGTCATTAAGTAGACGTTAGTTTCTTGCACAGTGTCATTATGTTTTATTAGTATGTTGACATTCATGAAAAAAAAAGATCTTACTGTTAAAAAAAAGCAATATATGCCAGTGCTCTACTGGTTGTAGTGCACAACAAATCATTCATTTCCTTCATTTTAATAACCAAAGATTTTTTTTTAAACAGACCTACTGAGAACTCCAAGATTGTATATGCATTTATTAAACTCATCAGTTTGTTACTTTTAAAACAATCATATTTTATAGTTGAATTATTACAGAAAAAACTACATTTCCCATGAATCATGATGCTAAACAGTTAAGTGACCAATCAGAGAGTCTCTGCTAGTAAAGCGCTCCCAAAAGCGATTTTTAGCTCCGCCTACTCACATGAAGCTTTGTAAATAACGTAATCAAGTCTTCATACTTTATCAGCACACTAATTTTGTGTCATTCACACTGCTTCATGGGATTTTAGTTCTTTAGCTCAGTTAAGCCATTTTATAGCTTTGTTTTTTGTCTGATTATCTTATGTTTCTTTTTAATTCAAAGCTGATTGGTTTGGTCCATGGCTTATAAAGCTTTAATGAACACATTTAAAAACAAATCGGAAATTCCCATTGGAAAAACTAATGCATATGTGGAAAATACTTCTGCAACAAATGCTGTTGAAAAGGTGGTCAGATACTAAAGCACTTTACTAGAAAAGGTTTCAACTGTACTATTAGGTTGTGAAATGTACATTTCCCTTAATTTTACATAAACTTTTTGAAGCTTAAATTCAGTTGTAGGACTTAAAATTTGATATTATTTTAAAAAAAAATGACCAAAATTACATATTGACGAATATACAATTTTCATTATTAAATTTAGCCGGCGAAGTTTTCAGTGTTTACTATCAACATATGATGTCCACACAGAAGTTGATCTTCACAAAAAATTGCCAAAACAGCATTTAGCTTTAAATTGTGGCAGAAATATACAGACTAATATTATAGAGTAGAACGTACTTACCAAGGTAAAAATAGGTAAGGAATAATCACTACATGTACCAAAAAAATTTGTATAATTGTATACAGAAATTCTGTTGTAAATGTATCGTATCATTTTAGTGTATCGTTTTTAGCATTACAATTACATACTCATCCAATTTAACAGAAAATGTAATGCGTAAACAATCATTGACACGTTATTAATGGCATTCGAGAGGATTTGGCATACCACTTGTCATGTATTCTGGAAAAACTAATGCATATGTGGAAAATACTTCTGCAACAAATGCTGTTGAAAAGGTGGTCAGATACTAAAGCACTTTACTAGAAAAGGTTTCAACTGTACTATTAGGTTGTGAAATGTACATTTCCCTTAATTTTACATAAACTTTTTGAAGCTTAAATTTAGTTGTAGGACTTAAAATTTGATATTATTTTGAAAAAAAAAACATTTTGACAAATATCCAATTTTAATTATTAAATTTCATTAATTTCATTTTATTTTCCATCGGCTTAGTCCCTTTATTGCTACAGCGGAATGACCAACTTATCCAGCATGTTTTACGCAGCAGATGCCCTTCCAGCTCCAGCCTAGTACTGGGAAACACCCATACACACTCATTCACACATATACGCTATGGACAATTTAGTTTATTCAATTCGCCTGTACCGCATGTCTTTGGACTGTCAGCCAGGAGTCAATTTTAGCTAAAATTTCCCCATAACATTAAAGATGTTTGATTTTCTCTAGGAGTCTGATGAGAATATGGGAGAATACTTGACACGAACGCTGAAAGTGACATTTAAACAAGTAAGTAACACTTTTTTGGTCTTGACTTTACCACAAAAATGTTCAGAGGTTTGATATGGATTAACATGAGAACATCTAAATTCAAATGCATTATATATTTTACATTTACTTGTTGAATTTAAATGCCGACAGTTTTTTTATAGACTAATCGCTATGTGCTTTTGATGTGATCTTGAATCTAGTTCTTCAAGCTATAAAAGTACTGCTGTCGGTCAAACACTGTTTTGCGGTGACCAATGAAGCACACAATTTTTTTTTTCTATTTGAAAAAAATCATAGCATAAAACTTTTGTCGGATTGTGTAGCGGCTGCACAAAACAAACAAACACCAACAGGTGCTGACATTTATACAGATGTTTTGTAGTGGTTGGAGAAAACCACTACAATGTGGTGGTTTAATGAGGTAGCAAAGCAGGTTATAGAACTAAAGAACGCTGGTTATTTCCAGGAGTCGCGGACGCTGAAGCAGCTGCACTATGTGAACTGGCCTGATCACGGTGTTCCTGACTCTATTCCTGCCATCCTGGAGCTGCTGCAGGAGATGCGCATTTACCAGGATAACGAGGAGATTCCCATTTGCATCCACTGCAGGTAAAACACCACTGGGTGTTCGGGGGGCTAATCTCATAGATCGGTGGTTATATTGTGGCCAAGCTTTGGTGACCATGAATGCAAGATAGTGATAGAAACTGATTGTTCGCATTGGTGGCCTTGAAAAATGCACTATTTATACATATGAAACGTGTGGGTGGTTGACCAACATCAAGCAAATACACCACCTGCAAATACAACCATCTGCACTACTGAGTTATAATGATAGTGGCAGCAATGCAATGCTAAAAGACTTTACACACAGGCTAATAAGAATAAGGGTTGTTATATATGTATATGACTCCACATCTTGTGATGTAAACTGTAACTTGTGTTTATACCGCACTTGAGAGTTTCAAAGTCTAAAAGTGAGAAAAGAAAGCTGTATTTTCATTTTGGCTCATACTCTTGGCACTCTTTGTGGATTTGCAGTGCGGGCTGTGGAAGAACAGGTGCATTGTGCGCCATTGACTACACCTGGAATCTACTGAAGAGACAGGTAGGAATTCAAAACATCTTCATTAGACTGGCATAAAAATAAAGAGGACACAAACAAGCACAAACATTTCTGACAAAAGATGTTCAGATGTTAATCTGTAGCTTGACAAAGCGTTGATCTTATTTGTTCTCATTTAGATCATACCAGAGGATTTCAGCATCTTTGAGCTGGTTAAGAACATGCGCACACAGAGGCCCTCAGTAGTTCAGACTAAGGTAACCAGGTTTCTCCTCAAATTACTAATATCAATTAAAAAACAAAACAAAAAAACAATTGTGCTAATGATAAATGTCTTTTTTAAAGGAACAATATGAACTAGTTTACAGAACAATTAAACTGCTGTTTGAGAGATATCTGGCAGCACTTGAAGTACCAAATAAAGAGGTTAGATGAAACCAAACTAAATACATCAATTATGTAATTACATTTACCACAGTCAATGAACAGAATGATGTTATCATTACTCAGGTCCCAGAATCCTCCTCGCCTGCCATGTTAAGCAGTGGAAGTGAACTCTCAGATATCAGTGATTTCAGCGATCAGGAACAAACTGAGCACAGGTTTGAGGAAATCTCTCCTTTTAATACTATTTATACAGATTTTTAGTAAAGTAGCTCAACCACAAATGAACATTCTTTCACCATTTATTCACCCTCTTTTTGTTGCTTGTTTCTTTAAAATCTACTTTTAAAAATTGCTTTTGTCCCCAAAATGAAATTTAAAGGTGGCCAATGTTGTTTTGGACTTCACTGACTTTTATAGTATAAAGGGGAAAAACACGTGTTAAATTACATTCTTTCTCCTATTTATACAGGCGAGGGTTAATAAATAAATGATTTATTTCAATTGTAAGCTAAAACTTCCAGCAGGATAAATAATTATTAGGAGTAATATAGATTTTACTTTTTTTTAATCATTAGTAAACTAATGATTACTTATCATTTTCAAGAGAATATCTGTTACTTTAAAAATGTAATGCCAGTTTCCCATTTATTGACTGTCCTGTGCCTGTGCTGAGAAAAATCAGGAGTTTGTTGCATACGATGTGCAAATATAAGATGTAGTTCTAGATTGTGAATATATTATTCTCTCACTTGCACAAACACAGATTCAGTATCCTTAATATCTAATAATAATAACCTAATAATCCTATATATTCAGTATGCTTAACGAACAAAAACTGTGAAATGCCAACTGGCATATTCACTGCAGATTTTTTTTCATGTATCCTATTTTTCGTGTAATCCAGAAAAGTTTGTTTGAGCTGTATTGTACAGATGGTTGTACATTACCTTTAGCCTGAGGTTTATTCATGTCACATTTCACTTTCTATTAAAAAACCAACAAGCAAGTCCGGCCCAGATGAAAAACGTAACCATTACTTTACTCTAAAAGTAACTAAGTACCATATTTAAATATTTTTAATATATTGATTGTGATGTATCACATTTAAAAGTAATCTTTATGAATGATTGCTTTTAAAAAGGTTTCTCCAAATGCTTGCCCATCTGCCATTTGTCATAAAAACTCTTACTGTCAAACTAACATTAATGACTGGAACATTCTTGCCAATGCTGCTCAAGCAGACAGACCATACTTGTCAGATAAATTAGCTTACTAACTTACTTGAATTTACACTTCATACTTTATTATACCATAATTAGTTTGATAAGAAATTTAGGTAAATATATTTACACCAGCCTGATCTCGTGAGGAACAGTAACTATTTTAAATATTTTCAGAAACATGGCTAATTCGTATGAATTCATACGACTTGCACATGAAAACTTAAAATTTTTAAAAGAGGGAATGTCACCAAACCCCACCTCCTAACCCTATCCTTAATTAGGGATAAGTAAATCATACGAACGCACAAGTTAATCCAAAATAATTAGCCACTAAATTAAAAAAAAATTACGACTTGCTATGAGATTGGGTTGATTAAAACAATATTTCTATAGCGCGTTTACAATGTAGATTGTGTCAAAGCAGCTTAACATAGAAGCTCTAGTAATTAAAACTGTCTCAGTCCAGTTTTCAGAGTTCACTTCAGTGTGGTTTTATTTTCACTGCTGAAAGTCCAAACACTGAAGAGCAAATCCATCAATGCGCAGCCCTACAAGGCCCAATGGCCATTAGTGGAACCTTCCACAGTACATTACATGATGTGACACATCGAACACAGATTAGATTAGATTAGATTAGATTAGATTAGATTAGATTAGATTAGATTAGATTAGATTAGATTAGATTAGATTCAACTTTATTGTCATTACACATATACAAGTACAAAGCAACGAAATGCAGTTTAGGTCTAACCAGAAGTTCAATAGCAGCAAGTGCAGAATACAGGTATAAATTATAAGGTGCAGTTATAAAAAAACTATGGTGATATATTTACAGATGGATGTACTATGAACATTATATACAGGTTGCCTTAGTTATGAGCCCAGATTTACAATAAATGATTATACGTACAGGTTGATATTAATAATAAGTGTGCAGATAGATAAACAATTACAAATGTATATGTACTGTGGGTATGTACAGTTCAAATAAATGAATCAGTGCAATGTAAGTTGCTTATTAATAATCAAAATTGCAGATAAACATAATTACAAATGTATATGTACAAGTGGGTGTGTACATAATTACAAATGTATATGTACAGTGAGTATGTACAGTTCACATAAATGAATCAGTGCAATGTAGGTTGCTTATTAATAATCAAAAGTGTGCAGATAAACATAATTACAAATGTACATGTACAGTGGGTATGTACAGTTCAGATAAATGAATCAGTGCAATGAATATGTGCAATTTTTAAATGTGCAAATGTTCAGTAGTGCAGTGACTGTGAGGAGTATAAGTTATGAGGAGAGTGGGGGGTGTGTGTGGGGGTCAAAAGAGTCAGTGGGGAGCAGAGTTCAAAAGGGAGACAGCTCTGGGGAAAAAACTGTTCCTCAGTCTGCTGGTTTTTGTCCGAGTCTGCTGGTTTTTGTCCACAGCAGACTGGGCGTTGAAAATATTTTATACTAGAGGAAATATGAATGTCTCCAGTTTTTCACGATAATAAAAAACATTATTGCAATGTGTTAAAACAATCTAGATCTTTCCTTGCAGTTTCCAAGGTTTTTAAACAAAATCAGTTGTCCAAATATAAAGCTATCAGAGGGTTATCAATATAAGACAAAATGTAAATATCGGTGCAATTCAGGAGCAGGAAAAAAGCAAGCACCGTTTGATACTGTGTGTTGACATGCTTTTGTTGATATCGTTCTGATAGGAATAATTTGATCCAAGTGGATGAATACAATCATTTGATGCCAAGCAGCGCTTCTTGGCAACAGCCTCATTCACAACCATTCAGTCCAGAGGTCATCTCCAATAAACTAACTCCTGGAGACCTGCACAATGCAAGATGTGAATGGGTCCAGATCCCAGACCAGAGCTCATTTTTAGCACCAGTTGTTCAAACTGACTTTACAACTTGTGGATCTCAAAGACCCGAGGCGTCCACTAGCCTCAGCATAGAGTCAACCCAAGTTTCATGTTCAAGTTATCCCATCAGCTTTGTAGAGGAACTGAAGCCGAGTAAAAAGCATCTGGAGTGGGTAGAAAACCAAGAAGACAGTCCTGTTGTCGAAGATAACAACACTGCTATCCCTAGCATCCTCTGCTTAACAGTGGAAGATCCTTATTTTGGGCCTCCAGCAGGTAGCAACAATCAAAGTGTTTTGGAACCTACAGCTCATGAAATCTGGATGGAGAATCCCTGTTTCACAATACCTAGTTTAGTGCTAAATAACCAGACCTTGGAGATGCCAAAGCATGACTCCAATGACAAAGGTATGAACACTTGAGACTGAACTGCCGATTGATTTACTCAACATGATTTATGACAGATAATTTAATGTTTATCATTTGTTTTAAGGTGGAAATACACTTTCATCTGATGAAGAAACGCCTCCCCCTTTACCAGAACGAACCCCAGAGTCCTTTATAATGGCAGATGAACCTAGCGATCAGTCCAATAATGGTCAGTTATATTATCATTTACTTTTATGTAAATTTTAGTTTAGAATTAATTCGTTTTACATGTTATATTTTTGACCAGATTTTGTTTTCGGCTCTTCAGTATTTTCAGCTTCAGGCATGGCAACATTTGAAGCCTTTAATTCTAAAGTGTAAATAAAGTCTAAAGGTTTTCACAACGCACTTTGTGAATCCAATGCATTCTGTCGTTTCTTATGAAAATAAAAATACCTTCAAACTAGGGCTGCACAATATATTGTTTCAGCATCGATATCGCAATGTGAACATTCACAATTTTCACATCGCGAGCATATGCAATGTTAAGTCTGGATTATAACTGATCATTTTGCAAGTGTTTCTTGAGGCCTGTGACTGTATGAGGGTTTTAAAAGCATTCATGCACACGATTCAGGCATACGATACAATCACGATTAATTTCATGGAACTGTTTACAAAACGAAGACTATGGAGTATTATTTTACATTAGATTATTAAATCACTGTATACCTAAATACATTTAGACTCCTCGGAAAACAATAAAACGCTGTTTATTTAATTGGTGTATTTTTCTTTATTGAATTTATCTATGCCTATAGATTGTTTATTATATTTTATGCACTCCCCTACAGAATCTTCACAATCAATCTAAAAAATAGATTCTTATTAAAGATTATACAAACATTTTCACATTCGTATCACAATATACAGTTGAAGTCAGAATTATTAGCCCCCCTGCATTATTAGCCCCCGTTTATTTTTTTCCCCAATTTCTATTTAACGGAGAGCAGATTTTTTTTTCAACACATTTCTAAACATAATAGTTCTAATAACTCATCTCTAATCACTGATTTATTTTATCTTTGCCATGATGACAGTAAATAATATTTTACTAGATATTTTTCAAGACACTTCTATCCAGCTTAAATTGACATTTAAAGGCTTAACTATGTTAATTAGGTTAACTAGGCAGATTAGGGTAATTAAGCAAGCTATTGTATAGTGCTGGTTTGTTCTGTAGACTATCTGAAAAAAAATAGGTTAAAGGGGCTAATAATATTGACCTTTAAATGACTTTTAAAAAATTAAAAACTGCTTTTATTCTAGCAGAAATAAAACAAATAAGACTTTCTCCAGACGAAAAAATATTACCAGACATATTGTGAAAATGTCCTTGCTCTCTTAAACGTAATTTGGGAAATATTTAAAAAAGAAATAAATACAAAGGTGGGCTAATAATTCTGACTTCAACTGTATATGGCAGAATAAAAAATATCGCAATGTGCAATTTTTCCTATATTGTGCAGCCCTACTTGAAACGTTTGCAAATTCAATTGCTTATCAGGTGTTTTAATGAATTATACTTTAATATTCAATTTTTTTATTGCAAAAAACAAACACCATTTAAAAAAAAATTACAAATAAATAATAATAATAAGCGTAAAAGAAAAATGGAAACAGGAGTAATAAAAGTGTACAGAAAATTCCAACCAACTGAATGCAGTCATTCAACAATTACAATCAAATGAATGAATTATACTTTCTAAAGATGTAAATCTGTTGGGTATATTTAGTGTAGAACAATATTTTTTAAACTATATTAATATAAATGATTCCAGTTTACCTCAATATCTGCCGATTTTAATATATAGACAGCAGCATTTTTTTTTTATTTGCAATTAAAGTGCAGTAATTTAGTTTTGTTTTAGTGAGCAATTTTGTCACATTTTTTCACTTACTTGCATTTCATTTCAACCTTTTTTTAGGCTCTTGTATTAAACGTTTCTTGGTTGTTTTTAAACCTTTAAAACAATATATCATCTTATTTCTAGATAAGAGTGAAACCAGTGAGCTGTTAACACTGGTGATCCCAACCAGCACAGGCTCGGAGAGTGTCAACAGAGGTGAGCAATAATGCAGAATTAAATAGTTGTCTCTATAGAGGATGATGTGTAGTGGTCTTTAATGGACAGCACGTAATTGCCCCTGTTTTCTCTAAAAAGACAGCCCTCCTTCACCTGTGCCCCCATTGCCTGAGAGAACTCCGGAGTCTTTTGAAATGGCCACCGATAAGGGTACGACTAGAGCATGGATGAACCATCATATTTATTCTGGTCACTTCTTTATACCTATTACCTACGATATTTTCATTTAATTTTCAACAGACTTGGTACAAAATGTGACCCAGGAAAAACCCCAAGAGGTTGTAATGAGAGTTGGGAAATCATTAGAATGGTCTGGGCAAACAAATGAAGGTCAGACAGACATGAAACGATCGTGGTCCAGAAGCAAGGTGAGTGAATATACATGTGCAGAACCATAACGATCAATTTGAAAAGAATGTAGGTGTATTGCTAAGTTTTTTGTTTTGTTTCAGAGCTTAAAACTTAGGATGTCACTTCCTGGTAAGTCAGTGAAATTTAAATATTTATATATTACTTACAGGTCTACAGAATATGCTGTCACATTATAGGTGTAGAATATAAAAAGCCACAAATAAGGTGCAGCACAGCAAACATCTTGAGGTATCATATAAACTTACCAACTTCCTTTTTTGTAGCTTCATCTACTCCACTCAGTCCTATTCCGATCACAAGTCACAGTCCTCCTCCTCTACTGTACAAACATGCACCAGGTAAGACTGCCAAAAAGTTACACAACAAAAATAGGGTAAAGTCATTTACTTAATAATATAGGATACATGGGAGGTGTTTAAACAAAGTGTTTGGTGACATTACCAGCAAAATCATGCAACATTTGACGCAATATTGATTCAAACTAGACCAGTGGCTATCAAACAACTGTAACACAAAGTAATCAAAATACCTTCATTCAATTCGAATTCAAGTCGATACATTTTGTACTAACTCTAATAAGAAAGCTGAAGAAACTTACCTTATATAAAAACAGGCCTTCAATATAAAGCAATAAAAAACAACAATTTCTTGAGTTTGAATGTGCTACTTAAAAACATTTCCGCTAAAGGAAAATACATACTTTGAGCACAACGCTGAACAGATTGTCTTTGAGAAATCTGGGGTGAGGTGGATATTTTAGTGTTGATCACTCGTAAATGAACAACGTAACACAATGTTTGTCGACAAACATTTCTTGATAAAGTCTTGTTGTTGTTTTTCACTTACCCGCTGCCCTATTATTAAGACATGAATCGTTCAACGTCATCCAAGAGATTAAGTGGTGTAGTGTTTTGAAATTTAAAGGGCACATACATGACCCCTTTTTTTATATTTAATATAAGTCTTTTGTGTCAGCAGAATTTGTCTGTAAAGTTTCAGCTCAAAATACCCATCAGATTATTAATTATAGCTGTTTAAAGTCCTTCCATTATAGCCCTAAACAAATTTTTGCGGTTTTTGGCGCTAGCCCTTTAAGAATAGTCCTCCCCGCCCACCATTCTCGTCAGCGTACCTCAATCTCCGCCCTCGGCTGCGTCAGCCACACAGACACACAACAGGAACAGATCTGAAAGAAGCAGATCTCACTACGTTTGAGAAATACAACAGTAAGAACTTTACCAAAGACTGTTTAATGTGTTTGTTAAGGAGTTGCAACGATGAGACACACTCAATGCAGTAACAGAGTTCGTTCACACACACACACACACACACACACACACACACACACACACACACACACACACACACACACACACACACTCACACACACACACACACACACACACACACAGCGCGCGTTGAGCTTCGCACTGATTTGCAAGCAAATGTGAAAGGATACGGGTTTAATCTCCACTGCTGTATGGATATCTGTATGTTAATGTACTAAATAAACCTGATTTAATGTCAACAAACCGAGATTGAAGCGTCTTTTTTGCTGACACGCGGCTGTGGTGATGAAGTAAAGCTGAAGTGAATCGCTGTAGTTCATTACAAACATGCACTGTTTTAAACACGTGTTAAACTTGTGAAACTCACTCTAGATCACATTCGATGATGATTAATGACCTTCCCGAACTGAACAGACCTTTTATTCCCGGTTGTTTTGCGCACGTCCTGTCTTGTTGATATGATTATACACGTTACTACGGAGACATGTTAATACGCAGCTGTCAATCAATTCGGTGGGCGGGGGGACCGCACTCCTACGTCAATTTGCGGTCGATCTCAAAACCGCTCCAATTGGTCCACCGTTTTTATGCTGTTAAATTGAAAAAAAAGGACTGGGTGTGTTTATATCACCCCAAAATGACCGTCTATACACTATAACTACACATATGACTGTCCAAACAGCTTAAAAAGTAGATTTTTCATCAAAGGTGCCCCGAATCTTAGGATCCAAAATCTCAAACAGACACTCGCTGGTCGCCATCTACAGGTGATGATAGCATAAAGTCTCCAGTGATCCAAACCGAACGGGACTTTTGTTTGATAGAATTGAAATAAATATTTGCATAAATAAAAAAAAAACCTCCAATTGTTTTCCTCGTTGGATTATGTTCAATTTTGACTAGCAAACCTTGCATCATAGATTTTCTTAGCTTGCATCAACACTTCCTTTTTGTTGTACTAACATTTTCATCAACTAGGAATAAAGATGTGCTGTCAGTGTTACTGTTATGCCTTTTTTTTTGCTTTAGATATTCTTCTAGACCCCTCAACATCGCTTGAGCAGACATGTAACTCATTTCAAGGGACAGGTACTATCACTATGTTTATAAAAATAAAAAAAACAACATCCGACATTAACCACAATTTTGCATATAAATATAGCTATCCATGTAAAAAAAAACGAAACAAGAAAAAATGATGAAAAACGCTGTTTTGCTGTTTTCTTTCTCAAAGAAAGTCTAACTCCACCTCTTCCCGAAAGAACTCCAGAATCATTCATTTTACACACGGAGAAAGGTGCAGTATACAGAACTAGTAAAGAGAAAATAACTGCATCTATACTAATTGTGGTTTATCATGTCTCGTATTTTATTTTCATTAAAGTGTCCAACAACAGCGCCCTCTGTCAGCCAGCTGAAGCAGAGCAGTACAGACTGAGAGTGGGAACGTCATCTGAATGGTCAGGAACCTCCCAGCCTAAATCATCGGTGGCACACACATGGAGCCGAAGCAAGGTTACACAACTTTTTTTAACACTGTCATATACTATATACGAATTAAATGTTGTTGTTGTTGCTGTTTAACATTTTAGGAGCATATCCCTCACCTCAAATAATAAAGACACAGGCCAGCTAGGCAAGAAATTGACTAAAGAAAAAAATATATATGTAAATAAATAAATAAATTAATTAAAATGACAATGTTGTTTTGTGAGTATAACAATCTTGTTTTTCCTGTAAACTACTGATAATTTTTTTTCTATTTAAACTAAAAGGTGACATATTTTCAAATTTTATTATATATATATATATATATATATATATATAGTAGAATTGCTATCATTTTAGATTGTTTAATATGACAATAACAATGTTTTAACAGATCAGTTTTAATTCTTATCATAATATATACTGTATACAAAGAGAGAGAGAGAGAGAGAGAGATGATTGTCAATATAATGATTATTGTTATTTATTATTACTGTTTTATCCATAAATGTTGATTGTTAAATGTACAGTTTATTCTGATTTATTATTTTAATTATTATTATTTATTTTATTTTACTACTACTACTATTTACTGTGTTTAACTATGTTTTTTGTTTTGTTTTTTGTTTTAAGTATATACAGTGCTCAGCATAAATGAGTGCACCCCTTTTTGACACCCCTATTGTGCACAATATGGGTAATATATATTGGTGCATTTGAACAAAACAGATTTAAGCAGATATATTTATTAAAATAAAATTTTAGTCACAGAACATCTTTAGAAATGGAAACATTAAACATTTAAATTCATCCAAAATATTGAAAAAAGAATTACAAACGACATTTCAACAAAATTGTATTTTTTGTTTCTCTTGATTCTTGTTATTTTTGAAAATTGTATTCAATATTTTTCCCTAACATATAAATTTGGCCTACTCATTTTTGAACCGTTATTGTAAGTTATTTTGCTAGATAAGCTCCAGATTGGCCTTCAGTACTGACTGATTTAATGTATTTGCACAAATATAATATTGTAAAGCATCCTATAGAAAATATGAATATAAATGAGAGATTTGTGGAGGTTGGGTGGGGGTGTTCTCATATATGCTGAGCATTGAATGTATGTTCTTTAAAATGTAAACTTTAAAAACGCTTTGGCTATACATTTGTAACATTTGTCATGCCAATAAATAAATTATTGAAATGAACTGAATTGAGAGATTTTAAATAAACGCTAACAGACCTTCATAGATTAAAACAAATATTAACATTAAAAGTCATACCCAAATAATCCAGTACCAAGCTGAAACATGTCAAATGATCTTTTAAGTTTTTCCATACCTGGATGTATCAAGCTATACATGCTGTGCTATGACTTTCCTATTTTATGACCAATTCTTGACTCATTTTTGTCAACTGTGTCTTTTTTTTTTACAGAGTGTCAGAGCAAAAGGTTCAAAACAAGGTAGGCTGGTGTTTCCATTGTGTCCTCCCACACCTCAACCACAATGTATCATGCTCAAGCAAAGTTGCCCTCTCAAGTACTCTGTAGTGTTTGTCACTGTGTCAGAGATAAAGAAGGCGCGCTATTATTGGATGTCTGTGTACACAGCTGTGTTTAATTTTACAGAGCCTCTTTCTGTGGCTCCGCTATCTCTGCCCGTCTCTGTAACCATGACAACCATAGGCCAAGGTGAGTGACAGCACAAATCCTCTGACAGTGATTGACATCAGTTCATAAAATGCACATGCAAGACCATATAACCTGTTTATTGCTCTATGGCTAATACTGTAGAGCACCAGACGGGACCCAGTAATCAGCCAGCAGCAACAAGGCTATTGGAGAACCAGTCCAACAAAGGAGCAGAGAAAACTTCACTGGCCAGCAAAGCGAGGAGCAAGGTTCAATTTCTTAAGTCTCTGTATTGGGAACATGTAAAGTGTTTGAAATGCCAATGGCATAATCAAGTTATGCTTCTTGCAATTTTCAAAATAAACTTTTTTATTATTTCTCATTAAACTTGCATGCTAAAAATGTAAAGCCTGATGCACTTTTAAAAGGCCATTCATACTGAACGAAATTCCATTACACTGTTTTTCAGTGCCTTTCTGTGCAAGCGTGTGATAAATGGAGATTTTCACATAATTTTCTGCATCTCAAGCACGAGCGTTGCATTTTTAAGACACTATATCAAGCTGAAAATATGCACATTGCACAACATCTCATATTTTCGACAGCAGAATGCATCTGTATAAAAGTCTACAGTTATAATTGGTTTTATTGATGCATCTGAAGCTTTTGATAGGCCTAATCATTAAAAGCCTTTTAGTAAATCAATACAAAGAGGAATACCTAATAGTATTTTAAGAACTTGAACTTACTGGTATACTAATTAAAGCATGCGGATTAAGTGGGGCAATTCTGTATCTGATACATTTAAAGTATGTAATGGAGTATGACAAGGAGGTTTACTTTCACCTGCTCTTTTTAATATTTACATGAATAAATTGTCTGAGGAGGCAGTGCAGTGGCGCAGTGGGTTGTGCTGTCGCATCACAGCAAGGTCACTGGTTCGAGCCTCAGCTGGGTCAGTTGGCATTTCTGTGTTGAGTTTGCATGTTCTCCCTGTGGTCGTGTGGGTTTCCTCCGGGTGCTCCGGTTACAAAATTCAAAGACATGCGCTATAGGTGAATTGGGTAAGCTAAATTGTCCGTAGTGTATGTGTGTGAATAAGAGTGTATGTGTGTTTCCTAGTAATGGGTTGCAGCTGGAAGGGCATCTGCTGCGTAAAACATATGCTGAATAAATTGGCGATTCATTCCGCTGTGGTGAACCCTGATAAATAAAGGGACTAAGCTGAAGGAAAATGAATGAATGAGTTGTCTGAGAAACGAAGGGATTGTAGGACTGGCTGTGTGTGATCGGTGATGCTATAATAAATCATTACATGTATGCTGATGATTTGGTCATCTTTTCCCCAAGTAACGCTGGTTTTCAGCACGGGCAGAGATATGATGTGCAATCTAATTCAAAAAATAGTGTTTACATGAAATGTAGAACCAAAGAACAAAGATATGATTTTCCCAGATTTGTATTTGTCAGGGCGAGTCTTAAATGTTGGTAAAACTGTTAAATAGTAAAGATATGAGAGATAATAATGCTATGTGGAACGTCAAAGGTTATGTGCTCAAGCGAATACGCTGGTGAGGAAGTTTTATTTGTATTTGAAGCAGGTTAAGGTAAACCTCTTTAGAACGTATTGCAGTTCTTTACATACAGCTTCTCTGTGGTATAATTAAAAAAGACAGTCTCCATAAGCTGCCTGTTGCATACAATGATCGTATGAAGATTTTTCTTAAAAAACATACTGTAGATGCTGTAGTGGAAGTGAATTATTTTGTATGGCAAGAGTTCCATCATTTTTGGCTTTGATGTGAAATTTGACCTGTATGTTTATCTGCCCATTGGAGAATTCTCAGAATAGCATTGTAATGTTGTTGATAAACCCTAGGCTCACTGAGTCACCTTGAAATATTGGCATAACTGTATTTTTGAATGTATATTGTGTGGTTCGTATTCTTTTGTCTGTCTTTGTACTATTGGTCTGGAATAAAGAGCATTCTCATTAGCAGTTGTTCACATATAACAGGTTTTTACATTCCATGACGCTGCTTTGAAATAGCTTTTTTTTTGTATTAGTGCTAGATAAACAGATACCCGTTTTCACATATTTGTGCATGAGTGCAATATTTTTAAGACTGCTCGACAGGTTAACAGTTCTGCTTTAAAAAAAAAAAAAAGGGAGACGCTGCATTCTTTTCTCACGTTAAGCAC
>CAIGQQ010030454.1:0-10311 GCA_903798035.1 Danio albolineatus | reverse complement strand
AAATAAATAAATAAATAAATAAATAAATAAATAAATAAATAAATAAAAAATCTCTCTGAGTTGCGAGATATAAAGTTACAATAAAGTTCCTGGTCACTAAAAATTCACAATTGTGAGAAATGAAATCAGAATTCTGAGGGAAAACCCATTATAAAAATCTGAAACTATGATGCAAACTCAGAACTGTTGGAAATTAACTCTGAATTCTGGTGTCCCACACAAATTTATGGTTGCAAGAAATACAGTCGCAACCTTTTACCCCAGAACTGCGAGCAATAAAGTCAGAAATCTGGGTTCCTGTTATTAAAAGGTTAGCACAAATGTCAAGTCAAGAAGTAAACTCAAAATTGCGAGTTGTAAATTTGAATTTGCTAATAAAAGAAAAAGAAAAAAGTAACAATTGTGAGTTTTATTAAAAGTCAGAATTTTGGGATGTAAAATCATAAAAGCGGTTTCATTCCTCATGTTAATACATGATATGTTCATTCATAACTAATCTTATTAAATATAACATTGTATTCTACAAAACTTGTTATTGTATATCAGTTTTTTTCCAATCAGTTTTTTTTATTATGTTATAAAACTTTTAAAACATTCCCAAGATCCTCTTTGTAAAAAAACCTTTGACTCTAAAATGTCAAAAAAACTAAACAAAAAAACCCCCAAGAATTTTAAACCCATTTGGCTAAAAATGTATGCAAATTTGTGAATAATTCACTAAAAATTGCTCAATTTGCATATTTAAATATAAAAGTTGTTAATGTCAATTTTTTACTAATTTCTACTAACTAATTTCTTTTTTCCACTTTTGTTTTACCCATTCGCCTACAAAATCTTGCCTTAAAGCCAGACTGAATTCAATGCAATTAGTGTGATAATAATTCCACCAAGTGCTGCACACATATAGCTCTACTCCACTATACTAGCTGTACTACTTTTTTCTTTACTGCTGTTTTTCTTTCCTCCAGCTTCCTGAACCTGTAAGTGGACTGTCTTGTTTTTTCTTCTGTTCAGCAGTGCATTTTTACCCTCCCGATTCTTCATCATCATTCTTGTCAGTCAGAGCTGTACGAAGAAGCCATAGCCGACTCCACTATCTGGACACACTGTCAGACCATCCACAAAAACATGCTCCTCGGTCTGACTCATGTCAAGAAAGTAATCTGCTTCAAGGAGATGCACTTCATGTTTGCTGTAATGACAGATTCTTGTTGTAATGAGCACAGACCCTCCATCTGAACATTCATAGTATTATTTATAGAAAAAGAAATGTTTTTTTTTCCCATGCAGTAGAGAGTCTGTCAAAATCCGTACACAACAGGGTTGAATTTTGATGTATATGCTGCTGAAGTAGGGATTTATTATTCCCAAATTTAAAATATATATTTTAAAGGAAAAAATTATTTAGTATTTTTACTATACTAGGTCACAGAAATCAACACCTTTTGTCTCCAAAGGCTCCCAGTCTTTGTTTCCCTGAAGCGCTAATATAATTTCCTATTTGCTTGGCCCTTTAATGCCCATAACTCTGGTAAAGACATTAATGGCCAAAGCATTCCTCTTGTTGACCACTATACACTACCTGAGAAAAGTCTTGTTGTTGATCCCAGTTGTCAGAGCAACAAACAATAACTTCACTTCTAGTTGATCATTTGGAAAAGTAGCAGAAGGTAGATTTTTCCAATTAATCATCTGTTGAATTGCCTCCCAATCATCACAAATACTACAGAAGACCTTTTGGAACCTGCATGGACCCATGATTCTCACAGAAATTAGTCTTTTTTGGTCAAGCAAAAAATATGGTTTGGGGTTACATTCAGTATGGGGTCAATGTATTCCAGGATTGGCCAGTCCAGTCACCAGAATAATCATTATTGAGCATGCCTGGGGTAAGATGGAGGAGGCATTGAACATGAATACAATTGTGATGTAATAACATTATCTCAAGCAATATGTAGTAAATGCTGGTCTATGGCTCTGCAAAAGATAATAGGGAGACATAAAATAATAGGGAGACAGTTTCATAGTTCATTTAGTCATTAATATAATGGTAGTGTAGGCTACTGCAGTTACTGGTAAGATAATATGGAAATTTCAACATTTCAGTTTTCAAAAAGATGGTGAGAAAGTTGAAGCTTTATGGTCGCCCTCTACTGGCAAAAAAAAAAAGATATGTACAGATATATAGATATAGATATGTTTAACAACATTTTGTACTACTAAAAATCGTCCAGTGGGTCAATAGACATATATTAATCAAACTTACACTGAATATTTGTTTTTATTCAATAGTTTTTTTACTGTAGTCTATAGTACAAATTAAAATTACAGCTTGTAGAGCCTGCATTAAATCCTAAAATTGCTTGCCATGCATCGGCTGAGCATCTCTTGGAGCTGTTACTTACCTAGTAAGTTTATAGTAATATTCAAAGTAATGAGCACAACCTGGTAAAACTAGAATGAAATGTGTAACATGAATTGTAATTATTTCCATATAATGTTTCTCAGTAAAAACAACACAGTTTGGTCTATTTTCACAATAATTTTAATGTTGCTGAAAGTTTTCATTTAATTCTTGAGGAATCACCAGTGACAGGAAACACTGAGGACCTCAGTCAGAATCATCTTGGAAGTTGGACCAGATCAGCTTTAACCAGGGAGGTTAGGGTGTACTCAAACGAGGCATGGTTGCCTTGAATCGTGCCCAAATAGAATTGTCCCCCCTGCCCTCTCCCCTGACGGCTCACACTCAAACTGAAGATGCGGGACCAAGGTGTCTTGTTGAGTAAACTTTGAGGCACCAGTGACTGAGAAGGTTAGGGAGTGGCAGATACCTGAATCTTTAGGGCAGTATTCATTATCCTTTCTTGGTCACACTTAATTTTGACGGTCCGTTTAGTGAATTGAAGTGACATCTACATGCCAACTAATTCTCAGTAGATTATGAGTAGACTGTCAGGTTGGGGTTAGGGGTAGGGTTAGTGTAAGTTGATATGCACTTACAAAGTTTCTTACAGTCAGTTAAATGTCAGATCAACAGATAATAAGCAGACAGTCTACTAATACTCAAATGGACCATCAAAATAAAGTGTTAGCAATTTCTCTAGCAGCCCTGACAGAATCTTTTGAACCTGGTTGCCTGTAGCATGAAACTTTGCAACCTTTAGGAGCTGAATTTTTGCAAAATGGTCATCCGATGACTTTCAAGTCTAATGCCTCTGAAGGTTAGGAAACAGCAGTGACTGGAATCTTTAGCAAATCCTTTACTGGAATTACTGGAAAGGTCAATCTCTGTACCGAAGGCAGCTGACCAAGACAGTGGCCATGACCAAATCCTCTGATGCATTAGTGAGAAGGCCATTTGGGAGCTCAACACTGGTTGCAGAAACCTCTGGGATGGCAGTAAGTGGGACTTGTGTTGCGGGCATGACAGAGAACAAACTATTTACAAAAGTCATCCCCAGGCAGTAGTTCAGCAAAACACTAAAACAATGGAATTGCCTCAAGTCAAAGCGCTGGATTCAACCAAGGCTTGCCAGTCCCACAAGATGCTAAGGCTAGAGGTCGGGATGTGCTAACCTATCTAAAGTGTACTTATAAACGAATGGATGGGCAACCCCTGCCAGATGCAGGGCTTCTCCATGACTGCAGGACCTGAATGTGACCTGAAACACATTTAAAAATTGGAAAGAAATAAGAAAATGTCAACATAACTTTATAATATTTTAGCTAATCTTATATGTGATATGTTGAACCAGCCATAGGAGATATAATATTTTAGAATAATTTAGATAAAGAATTTATTTTTTTGTATTTTTTTTACATTAAACAGAACAGGAAAAGAAACCTGGCCAAAAAAGTTAAAAATCTCAAAAAACATAATCAAAAACAATTCTGTTTGCAGTGTCCTTTAATTTTATTTAAATATATATAATATATATTTGGTAAATAAAAATTATTGTTTAGCTCAATCTGAGTTAGCATTTTAGCTGTTGAACATCAGGCCATCTGTTATATTCAGCATTAGCAAGCTTTGTTTTGCAGATTACTGACACGTAGTCTGAAATGATGGACTCATAATGTGTAATGAATTGAATTACTGCTCTGCATTATTTAACACTAATTATCTCTATTTGTAGAAATAATCCACACAAAGGCCGCAATTTAGTAACGTCTAAAAATGATGATCACATAAACAAACCAAACCAGCTAAATTTACTGATGTTTACCATTGATATTCATTTTAGCACCTTTATAATTAATAAAATAAACACCTTACACCTTTCAATTCATTATTTATTTGGTTATTTATATACCTAATAAAAAGGGCGCCACGGTGGCCTAGTGGTTAGCACGTTCGCCTCACAGCAAGAAGGTCGCTGGTTCGATCCCCGGCTGGGCCAGTTGGCATTTCTGTGTGGAGTTTGCATGTTCTCCCCGTGGTTGCGTGGGTTTCCTCCGGGTGCTCCGGTTTCCCCCACAGTCCAAAGACATGCGGTACAGGTGAATTGGGTAGGCTAAATTGTCCGTAGTGTATGTGTGTGAATGAGAATGTATGGATGTGTTTCCCAGAGATGGGTTGTGGCTGGAAGGGCATCCGCTGCGTAAAACAAATGCTGGATAAGTTGGCGGTTCATTCCGCTGTGGCGACCCCGGATTAATAAAGGGACTAAGTCGAAAAGAAAATGAATGAATGAATATACCTAATAAAACCATTAAATTAAACTGTTTACTAGTTTAGAGTCTAACAATTATTTTTAAAAGACATTTTTACTTTGTGGGCGCCACGGTGGCGTAGTGAGTAGCACGTTCGCCTCACAGCAAGAAGGTCGCTGGTTCGAGCCCCGGCTGGGTCAGTTGGCATTTCTGTGTGGAGTTTGCATGTTCTCCCCGTGGTTGCGTGGGTTTCCTCCGGGTGCTCCAGTTTCCCCCACAAGTCCAAAGACATGTGGTACAGGTCAATTGGGTAAGCGAAATTGTCCGTAGTGTATGTGTGTGAATGAGTGTGTATGGATGTTTCCCAGAGATGGGTTGCGGCTGGAAGGGCATCCGCTGCGTAAAAAATATGCTGGATAAGTTGACGGTTGATTCCGCTGTGGCGACCCCGGATTAATAAAGGGACTAAGCCGACAAGAAAATGAATGAATTAATTTTTACTTAAAAAGATAAAATTTTAAGATTTAATTATTGATATTCAAGACATTTTCAAACTGCACAATTGATTCCAACAATGAAAATATAAATGTTTTTAATCAGCATTATGCTTATGTTTGCATCATGCAAGCTTGCATCACGCAAGACTCCTGTCCGTTCAATAACAATGTATTTTGTATTAGTTTCAACATAGGCTTATTCTGAAAACGCCTTGTATAGATTTCAGGAGATCGTAAATTATATAGTCAGAAGTACGTATGGCTGTATTTCATTTTTAAAATGAGTGCTACGGGGTGGTATGACGAAATTCCTTTTTGCGATTACAAGCTACATCCGTATGAACAGCTTTCCTGCTGCAACCAGTTTGTCCAGTTAGCTCACCATGTACATCGGCGGACATGAGACGCAGAGAGGAGTTGAGAGAGGAGCCTGGCGAAGAATGGTTCCAGTGGGTGGGTGGTTCAGTCGGTGCTTTTGAAAACACTATTGGTTGGCTTTAGGGAAGGAGGAGGGTGAGTCAGTCGATCGGTCAGCCAGTGATTCATTCAGTAGACAGCGGCCTCTGGTGGATGTACACGGGAAAAGCAGGTGAAAATGGCACAGCAACAAAAACGGCAAAAATAAAAAATAAAATAAAACAAATAAATAAAAAATGTAGCTCCTTAATTAAATCTTCATGAGAAAATATCATAACAATGCTACTAGCAAAAAATTATTATTGGAAGCAATAATTATAATTGTTTACATTTTAACATTATACGAAATATCAGAAATATCAATACTGTAAACTAATTCATAATAATGACATTTTAATATTGGATTAGACCATTGCAATCTCTCTCAAACGACCAAAGAATTTCAATAATTTTCCTGTTTAAAGCTTGACTCTTCTGTGCTTACATATACTAAACAAAATTTTAAAAGCTGGTATTTGCTAAATCAATGTGGCTAGAAACTTATATATACAGTATATTAACTGTAGAGTTGTAATTAGATATGTATAATAACTTTCTCATTTATTCATTTTGTTTTGACTAAAAACCATAGGCACACTAATCTAAAAACAGGGCTTTTCTTTAACAGATATCACATTTATAAATCAGTCTTATTACAAACATTTCAAACGCACATTAGAAGTGTCTGAAATTGACAGAACTTGCAGAGATAAATGATTTACAGCGTGCTGCACATTTCAGAATAATTCCATTACAACACAATTTGTGACATCTTCATGATTTGATAATGACAGTGTTACTGACTAGTTAGCTTTTTCTTAATTCTAACAATGCCTGGTAACACTATTTCATGTGCTAGTCAGTGCTTTTATTTTTTTAGAAGACTTATTAATTCTTTATTGTCAATTCAAGATGATGCCATGATGCATACAATGACGTTATTATGTATTTTCCCCTTATATTTTAGCAGACATATTTGTCTGACCTATTGAATTGTTGTTGATGTGAGAAGCAAGTTTTGTCTATGGCTTTGACTTAATATTTGTTGAAAAGAGAATTGGCTCATTGTGTTTGCGCCTTCTCTAAGGCTTCATAAGATGTTTATGTCTCAGAGATGAATTACCGGCTGCTGAATTCACAAAAATATGAGCCCTACTGATGTCATTCATTTCAGTTACCTAACTTAATCGAATTTTCTCTTACATAAGTTTCCCTGTATTATTTTTTTTCCAGGAAACACATTTTTAAATTGAATTGTATCCTCAAGACCAGATACTGCAAGCGAAAACACAGTTTTATCATTCGTTTTACGTTTTTATATATACTTTTTGTACAGAAAATATACTAAAACTTTTCTGTATTTCTTTTGTTGCACTTTATCAAACTGTGAGCGTAAATTTCAATTGCATTATGTTTTTTTGAAAACAATGAGTCTTTTCTCCTGTATAAATCTGCACTTCAACATCACCTACATACAAATAACCATTTTATTTAAATCGATATCATCATGATTTTTACAGTAGATTATGTTCATACATAAATTTGTAAAAAAAAAAAAAGATTCCCAAAATCCCCTTTGTAAAAACTTAATTCTGATTTTTTTCAGCAATAAATATATGTAAATGAATGCATATTTAAAGAAATAATGGCTCATTTGCACATTCAAGCAGAAAACCTAATACAAAAACATGTTTGAATGATTAATGTAATCAATCATCTCATGAATGTGTTGTGATAACAACTGGTTATGCTTTATTCACCTGCAGTGTCTTGTAAGGCATTAAGGGCCCGGCGCACAAACAGGAAATGTGTCACTTCTTCACCCGTTAACGTCATTTGTTACCCAACTCTCTGGTGTTAATCCCGCTCACCCCCGGCTCCTTCTGTTGCCATGGATATGCCATCCCTATGGCAACTCGGGGCCTTTGTGGATGGTCTTGGGTCCTGATGGCGGAGACTCATTACACATTCCCTTCCAGCTCAAGTCAAATCAGTCAAAACGGGCGACTACAGCAACCTCTGCATGACTACATAAACACATTAGTGGGTCTGATCATCAGTCTTCAGCGCTTCCACATTAAAGAGACCAAATGAAGACGATGACCTTTCCTTTTCTAATATGGAGGAGATTAAAAACAGCATACCAGAGTGAACTCCTCTAATGTCCCTGCTGAATTTGAATTAGCTGAATGACACAGTTGTTTACTAAATAGAAATGGCATCATTACGTCGGTGTGACTGTTTTAATTTATGCTGAAAATATCGGTGGAAACAATATTTAATTTTAAAGTCAGCTTGAACCAGTAGTTGCAGACTTTTATTTCAGTGTGTTGATGTACCGGGCTTGGACAATGACAAACAGCTGGTTTTATACCAGAATAGTTTATTAGTATAGTGTAGGGCCTCCTTTTTTTGCGGCCAAAACAGGATCAGTTCATCTTGGGAATGACAGATACAAATCCTACAAAGTGGCCAGAGGGATATTGAGCCATTCTTCTTGCAGAATAGTGACCAGGTCTCTACATGATGCTGGTGGAGGAACACAATTCCTCACTCGTTACTCCAAAACACCCCAAAGGGGCTCAATAATATTTAGATCTGATGACTCTGCAGGCGATGGGAGTTTAATTTCATATTTATAAAACCACGTCTCCAGTCTTGCTGTCTGTATTTGTGCATTATCATCCTGATACATGGCACCAACTTCAGGATTTAATGTTTTCTTTGGGGCTTCTCCACACTGTCACTCTCCTGGATGTGGGAAAGAAAGTGAAGGTGGATTCATCAGAGAACAATACATATTTCAATGTATTCAGATTTTCACTGCTGGCACCATTGAAACCAACATTTGGCATTGACACAAGTGACCAAAGGTTTAGATACAGCAGCCCAGCCATGTATATTGACCCTGTGGAGCTCCCGACAAACAACTTTGGTGGAAACAGAAGAGTTGAGGTGCACTTTTAACTCGGCAGTTGGTTGGACAGCTGTGGTTTTATGTTTTATGCACCTGAACATCCATTTCAGACAACTTCCTCTTGCATACACAGTTACTTCTGTTGGATGTGGTTTGTCCTTCTTGATGGTATGCTGACATTTCCTTAGAAACTTTGACTCTTGATACATCACAAAGACTTGTCACAGCCACGGCTATATCACCCTGCAGCCCAAGACTGGTTACTCACTGAAGCTAGGCAGGGCTGAGCCTGGTCAGTACCTGGATGGGAGACCACATGAGAAAACTAGGTTGCTGTTGGAAGTGGTGTTGGTGAGGCCAGCAGGGGGCACTCAACCTGCAGTCTGTGTGAGTCCTAATGCCCCAGTAAAAGTAAAGGGGATGCTTTATCAGTGGTCTTTCAGATGAGATGATAAACAGAGGTCGTAAAAATCCATGGCACTTCTTGTAAAGAGAAGGGATGAAACCCTGGTGTCCTGGCCAAATTCCCTCTCGTCCCTTAACCATTATGGCCTCCCAATCATCCCCATCACCCAAATTGGCTCTATCACTGTTTCTCCACTCCACCTATAGCGGGTGTGTGGTGAGCGCACTGGTGCCATTGTCTCGTGAATGCTGCACACTGGTGTTGAAGTGGAGAGACCGCCCTCATGATTGTGAAGTGCTTTGGGTGTATGGCCATACATGATAAATGCGCAATATAATTACACATTACATTACACTACATTACTTGCTGTCTTGGTCACAGGTGTGTCAGCAAGATGTGTACCAACAATTTGTTCTCTTTTAAATTCTGATGTCATCTAAAATGTTGTGTGCATTGCAATATTTTAAGCAGAACTGTACTATTACTCTGCTAATTAAACCTTCACACTCTCCTCTTACTGGCAAAATGTGCAATCAATGAAGATTGACCACCAGGCTGGTCAGATTTTGCCATGAATCCTCAAATAGGCCAGTGTTTCAGTTTCATAGTACAGTTTAATTTCCAACCCCTGTAGTTTTATTTACAACTTAAAGATAAAAGATTCCCTTTTGATAGTGTACACTCACGTAGCAATGAAAAGTTGTTGGATTTCGAAAGACCATTAATTTTCAGTAAATATATATTTACATGGATAATCACACTCATTTTGCAACAGTGAGAAGAACTGAATCAACTGAGCTATATCATGACAATAACTTATGCAGTTATTCAATTTGTTTTTACAATTAATAATTTAACAACAACAAAGGTCTGTTCACAAAAAGAACTATCACAATAGCCATATCAATAGCTGTATTAGCATCAATGGTAATAATTAAACTCACACAACAGTTTCTAGGTTTGTAGCCAATCAACATAATATTGCTCAAAATGTTGCCCTGTATACCATATCCTTAATAGTAACTGTGTCAGATTATACCATTTAAAGTGCATGATGAAAATCAACTTTTGTAAGCTGTTTGGACAGAACTGTGTGTAGGCATAGTGTGTCCACAGTCATATTGGAGTGATAGAAACACAACAAGCCTCTTTTTTAAAACATTTCCTGACATTAAAACAGGATCTAAATACCTCCCATTTTGAGACCCACCATGACATGACATAAGAGCTCGTTTTTCCCCCCCACCTGTAACGCCACGCCAGCAGAGGGAGCCCTCTCCTGACTACTCTCTCAGCTGCCAGAGTCGCCGCCAGAGCTGCCAGAGTCGCCGCCAGAGCTGCCAGAGTCGCCGCCAGAGCTGCCAGAGTCGCCGCCAGAG
>CAIGQQ010030450.1:0-26833 GCA_903798035.1 Danio albolineatus | reverse complement strand
AGCAAGATAAATGGTTCAGTAAATGTAAATACAGTTTTTTTTTTTTTTACTGTAACTGATTTATTTACTGGCAAACTGCTGCCAGTATGCTACTGTAGATTCTACAGGAAATTGTTAACAGTGTATGGAAGTCCATGGCAGCTGGATTATAGCTTACTTGTGACAGAATTTTCCTTTAATATCAACAAACAACTTATTTTTAAGAATTTTCTTAAATGAAAGTAATGATGGAAAAAGTTGAAACAACATGTTATTTGCAATACTGTCACATTTAGAATATAGTTATTAGTTTTGCTCTTCAGTACACACCATTAAAGTAAATAAATATGAAAAAAATAATGTATCAGTTCATTGCATCACTGAAAAGAATCTTTCCTTTAACCACTTGCCAAATGGAGACCACTTTATACAGTACAAACCAAACAATTTATGGAGGATTAAATCAAGCTCAACCCTTAACTTTCATCTCTTACTTGTAGCAAACTAACGGTTTGAGGGGAGTGGCTTAGCATATTTCACCCAAGCTGTCAAACTAACATCATCGGAGAAGGACTGTCATTGAAGAGTGAAAACAAACGGTAAGTTTTTGATTAAAGACTACAACACAAACTTTAACTTGTATTGATTGTCTGTGCACTTTAATTTACAATGTGTGCTATCAAATTAAACAGTCAACTTTGAATTTATGCAGACATTAAAGAGATTGTTCACAAGAATGAACATTTTTCAAATGGTTCTAAATGTTTAGGAATTTCTTCAGATGAAAACAAAAGAAAATATTCTAGAATCATCCACAGTAAGACAAAAATAAATACTACACTGTTAACGGTTTTTGCAAATTACACGGTATTTAACTGTAATATAAACTGTATTTTACTGTTGGACAGTTATGCAATGTTACTTCATTTTAAAGTTTGTGAAAATGACTGTATATTTTGCAGTTGAGATATAAATACAATTCTGTACATGCATACACAGCAACATAAATGATGCTGTATTTTTGCTGTAATTGATTTACAATAAGTTACTGGCGAACTGCTGCCAGTAGGTTACTGTAGATGTGTTGAACAGAAGAAAGAAACTCAAAGATATTTAAAACAAGTGAAATAATTTTCCTTTATGGGTGAACTGTGCCTTTATTCAAAAACATTTTTAAAAATAAGTAGTTTGTTGATTATTAAAGATAATGATGACAAACAATGTTATTTACAATATTGTCACATTTCACAGTTATTACACTTGGATAGCTTTGTCCTTCAGCACATACCTTAAAAAAATATATATATGGAATGCATCGGTTTATTGCATCACTGAAAAGTGTCTTTCCTCCAACCACTTGTCATATGGAGACCACTTTATACAAAGCAATCAATTCATGATGGATAAAATCAAGTTCCGCCCTTTACTTTTACCTTATCACATATCCTCTTTCACTCAGAGCTGCGTCATATTAGGCTGCAAGGAATACTGTTTACTTTTTGCAAAGTGTTACTCCTAAATGCCATTCAGAATCTGTACAGCTGATCCATCCGAAGAGACGAGACAACAGAAGAAGGGATATTCCAGAGGAATGCGTGAGGGCGAGGGAAAGACGGCAAACACAAATAAATGCAACGCTCTGGCTTGGAAACAGAGGGGGAGGCGGTGAGGGAGAAAATTACAGGGTATAAATCATAGTGCTGGTCGTCACTGCTCATCCCTCCTTTCTCTCCATCTCTGAGTTTCTCTTTTCATCTTTCAGCCCTCCCCCTTTTCTCGTTCTTTTTATAGTTCTCTCTTCCTTTCTGTTATTTTCAAACGCTCCAGTAGGGCTGAGCAAATCAGGGGTGTAGGAAGAATAGCAAAAGTGGGAAGGACGGTTGACTTGAAAAGCAATGATTATCTCCCAAAATGCGCAGAGCTGAAGAGAGGGGTTTATGCAAGCAATCTTGAAAAAAACAGAAGAGGCTCGATGCATCCAGAAGTTTTGCTGTAACACAAGGAGCCAAAGTTGGGCTGCCCATGCTAGTAGATGATCTATCTGTTTTCATAAAGCATCTCTAGTGCTTTAGTGGCTATACATAATTGTACAAACATTTATTATTATTTAAAACTTATTTTCATGAGGGTTCAGAATCAGCTGACTGTCGGCTTAAACGAGGTAAACCTTGTGTAAAATGGGTTTACATCTTTGTTGTTGCCTTTTTTAAGTGTATGTCTTGCACTGGACTTTATAAACAAATGGTGTTTAAACAGGGTGTCATGATTTCGCCAAGTACGATGCGATCTTGGATTAAAATCCATGTCGACCCTGGAACATAATTTCTGTTGGAAAATGTAATCCATACCTCATCCCTTCCCCTAAACTCGACCATAACTGTAAATCATTCCCAAAATCAGAGTGTAACGATAGTTTGATAACAATCATGTTGAAGTGCATAAACCTAACCGTATGCCTAAACTTAACAACGTATCCCTTTGATTCTGATTGGCTGATTGGAATGTTGTTCCAGGATCAACAAAGATGTTAATCTAGGAGCATGTCCTACTTGGCGAAATCAGGTTGGTGGTTTCAACAACCACATACTGGATTCCTGCTCAAAATCAGAATGAATATTGGATGTGAATTGAACAAATGATAGAAATGCAAGGATTCAGTCAGACAAAATGGCAAACACCTAATAGAGTGCACTAGATAGAGATTTCAGATAGCTTCTTCAGCTTCAGATAATTCTTGCTGTGAGGCCAAGTGCTAACCACTGAGCCACTGTGCCAACCCAGATCACATGATGATTGGCTTCAATTTCAGAAATCGCGCTGATTGAATCGTCCTTGTTTTTTTGTGTAGTTAGTTTTTAAACAATGGTTTGGTGTAATAAATGCTGCTCTATAAATCAGGTCCTGGAGATTTACACATGAGCTGGCTTTAATGAAAAATGCACATGGAAGAAAAAAAATGTTTAAAAAAAAAGAAGAAGAAAGAAAATAAGAAATCAACTTCAATTAATTGTGCAGCTTCTGTAAGCATTTCAAGAACATTTTGGTACAATTTGCTTGCTGCATTTCTCTGACTCGTAGGATCTTCTATACAGCATCATGGCCAATGTAGTTTACAGTCTACTGTAAACATGATTTTAAAATAAGCTAAAATAATATGGTGTGACAACTTCAAGATAAATATACCATTTTTTTTCCACAAATTCTGCTGTTAATACAGGGATATCCAATTGAATAACAACCTTTAAAAAGATTTTAAATGGGTAATATTATAATAACAGACCCTCTGGGGAATAATAGTCAACCCAGCTGTTGTGCTTTATTAATGGTGTATTCTAAAAACACGTATCAACTACAGCATACTTTATTGTAAACATTATCATCAGCTTATTATCAGTTTAACATAGTGATTGACATGTTTTTCATTTATCTTGCTTTCTTAAAATCATAACGATCACTTAATTTCTGCTCTGACTAATTTTGATCTTATAGTTTAACAAAGTGACTTTTATTGACATTTTTACTAGTTTTAAACAAAACATTTTATAATAAAACAAAACAAAACAAAATTTTCATTTTAAGCCAGACAATAGATTAACACTTCTTTTTGTGAACTATTTCAACATCAAAAATCTTAAGAGAAGAGATCCAGGTCCCATACTGCAATCTGAAATCGTAAATAAACGTGAAAATGTTAATTAAAGGATTTTATTTTACAGGGTAAGGAACTCAAGGAAGCTCTTAATGGCTCTGGCTTAAATAATTGATCATACTGAAGAGGATCTGCAGTGTTTTCCCTCAACTGTTTGCTATCATATCACAACCTGGGTACATTCAACACTGGCCACTGTGTGTTTTATCAGGCTGAGTCACTACATATATTGTCTGCCAGTACCAGCATGTCAGCTACCCGATACATCCAACCTCATTTTCGGCCAGGACCTTGAGAAGTGCGAGCCAAATTCACTTTCACATAAACTTTCCTGGCCTGTTATCTAAACATCAACCTGTTTCCGGATAATCTAATTACTAGTACGCATATGTACAGGCAGAGAAGTTATTTTTTTATTGCTGTGACCCAAGTTAGTAGAGGTCAAGCTGGTGTCACAGCAGTTGATGAAGAATTTGGAACAGTGGCCTGCAGAGAGTCCAACTCCCCAGAGAAGAGAGGAACTAAAGAAAGTGTTATACAAAGTCAAAGTCAGTGAGGATATTTTAAGAACATCTTCTCTGACAGGACACAAGCTAAGCTGATCTATTGAAAAACACACATAACACATTTCCACAAAAAGTTGAAAAGTTCAAAGGGATGGTTCTCCATCTGATCCAAACCTATATGCTTTTCCTTCTTCTGATGAAAGCAAAACAAGTTATTTGGAAGGATTTTATCAACATTTTAAAAATGTTCTTCTTGAATCTTCTTTTGTTTTCAACAAATACTTGAATAACAAGTGTAAAACAACTTGAGGGTAAATAAAATTTTATATTTAGCCAAACTATCCAAGATGTCTTCACTGCAGTCTGTATCACGATGACGTACTGAACTTGGTCAAATACATAGTGGACATTGTAACGCCCTCTAAGGTAATGGACATTGTAAAGCCCTCTAAGGTAATGCACAATGACAGTTGGGTTTAGGATTGGGGGAGGTGTAGATGATCATCCACTATGTATTGGACCTGGTCCAGTACATCACACCAAGCTGCTGGCTGCTGTGAGGACCATCTCAAACTATCAATGCCATATTCATAAAAGCTCTGTCTGTCCACAAACATATTAAGCGGTAAACATAAAACCTAGGCTGCAGACTTGTTGCCTTGCTGCCCAATCAGACAGTGACTCTGAAGGTATTTTGTAAAAAAGTATTTCAAACAGACTGCATAAAGATTTCATATACAACAAAACAGACAGAGCTTTGATAATAACTAAAGCTATATGTGCTTACTACAATAGTATCTTTCACCCTTCAAAGTGCCATTTTTTATTTTTTTTAGCTCGGCTTTCAAAAACTGAATGCAAAAAAATCGTGAGATATCAAATTGTAGTGAAGGATATATCTACAGTATGCTGCCCTCAAACTTTTATTAGAAGAAGGTACAGTATCTCCCAAAACAGGAAGTGAAGCAAGTATTCAATTGTGTATTTCTACTTTGGAATGATGGGAAATGGACATGATCACTGTCAAAGAAGACAGGACATATGTGGTGTGTAGGCATGGGCCAGTATAAGAATTTGACGGTATGATAACCTTGGATAAAAATATCACGGTTTCAAGGTATGACGGTACTGTGATTACTGCTCTAAAATATATTCTTTTTAAATGTCTGGATGAAAAAAATCTTTTTCCCCTTTGAACACAATATATTTTTTTTGAGAAACTTTTTAAATATTTTTGGGCAATCAGGCTAAATAATTCAAGTGAATCCTCGACTTCTGCGGTCTTCATTTGTTTCAAAAAACACAGATGTCTTCACAATTTACACGCAAAAAGACAAACAAAAGATGTAAATAAAAAATAACCACCCATACCTTAGGAACGGTATAGCAGAAAATTTTGGCGGTATAAAAACCTTGACTTTTTCATACCACGGTATACCTTGAAAACGCTTATCGTCCCATGCCTAGTGGTGTGTGTATGTGTGTGTGTGTGTGTTTGTGTATGTGTGTTTTTTCTTTTAAGATTAATATTGTCATTACATAAATAGTATTATAGTTATTACCCTCGTTATTACTGATATCACTGTTGCAGTCACAGAATATTTCCATCTTCACAAAGTTCAGTATAAACATTCCCATTATTATACATTATTACTATTATTAACGTTAGGATTATGAATAACACTATTTAAATATTCTGATTGTCATTGTTTAAACACATTACTGTTATTTCCATTCATGTTATATTTCTGTTTATATGTTTACTGTATGTTGTATGTTTAGCAAAAATAAAAAAGGATTATTATAAAAGAAAACGACTATTTTAAATTCTAACATTTTGCAGTTTCTTTTTTCCTATTTTTGATCAAATAAATTTAGGCGAATGCAAGGACACACACATTTCTTTAACATTAGATTATTGAGAATATAGTTATTTTTGACCATCCATTTCCATCTCTTTGATATCAAGTGGCCAATATATAGTGCTCCAGCCTGAGAATCCTGAAGTCTCTATATTTAGTGAGTATATTTACACAAGGCAATGGTGGGGACTGTTGCTTTGCTTGGCTCAAATGTACAGTGTTCGGTTACTTTCCATTTACTCTCCCAAACTTCATTACAATAAAGTCACACTATGACTCACTAAAGGTAATTTGATATATTTCCCTTCCATGTGACCCATCCCACTGAAACAAATCTTGCTGATGGCCAGTGGGAGGAAACGGGAGTCAACAGCAGCTGTGGGCAACGTCACAGGACAAATGGCGCAGGTGTGTGTACAAATCCAAGAATATCACCAAAACACAGGGGGAAAAACAGCACAGCTTGCCCTGAGCCTGCAGTTCTTGTGGGATCCTCACAAAAACACCAACTTCATTTGCATTTGCCTGCTCAAACAATCTACAAATTCAGATTTGGCCTTTACTTAAATAATAACTACAAATCACATCAACAGGATGAGAAATGCAGTATAAAAACGGTCACTTTTTCAGTCTCACTTGATGTTTGGATATGTGCAGTGTCTAAACAGTCTGCACAGCCCACTGGGTACAGACACTCATGGCTTCATCTCCATATTTGGTCAAATCATTGGGATATTAGACCCCATCAAGAGAATGAAATTCAGCAGCTCAGTCTGCAGACTAGATCATAAAATGAGTCAGTCACTGGTCAGGTAACTTTAAAGGAAAGTTCAACCTGAAATGAAAATTCAGTCATTATTTACTCAACCTCATAAGACCAGACCCAGGTTATGAATTCATGATTAATATTTTTGGTCTTGAGACTGTTAAGCTCCAAAATTAAATTTTTTTAAAAAGCCTCAAAAAGTACAGAAGATCAAAAAAAAAGTCAAGTAACTATTTACATCAGTCCAAGCTTTCTTTGCAAAATTTATACGTTTCTGGGAAAAAAAGGAATAGAGATGATTTTTTTCACAGCCAAGTACTTATTTGTTCCTTGTTAAGGGGCAAAAATACCTCAGGACTGTTTAAACAAGGAGGTTCAACTAACTCTAAGTTCAAACTTGAACTTGACTTACCCTGGGACAGAAACTCTTTTTTTGGAGTTTTTGGTTTCAGAACAGCTGAACTAAGTTAGTTCATTCAACTCTTAGTATGTTGACTGAGTTAAGCACATGCACCATGAATACGAAAAGCAATGAAGCAAATAACGGAGCTCTGATATTACGATTCATTATAAAAAAAAATTTCAAAAGATTTTACAAAAATACTCAAAAGGAGATGAGACAGAATGTAACTGTGGGTTTGCCAAAGTGAACGTGCTTCAGAACAGGTACACTTAACACACAACGCTATCATGGTAACAGACTTTGTTTATAAGTTATCTCTCTTTTTTTAGAAACAGACTTGACTTACCCTGCTGTTCTGAAAAGGAAAACCCAGAGTTTCCCTCATTTTAGGATTAACATACTCAGAGTTTTCACTTAACCTCCCTGTTAATCCTCAGAACAGTAGTTTATTGTTAGCAAGCATTCAAATGCCAAACCTTGACACTGTAAGAGCAAAATTTAAATGAACATACCTGCATGTTTTCCTCTCAATAACAAAAACACAACTATAATTATAGTGGTCAGAATATAGCAGTGTGATAGTGGTGTCAATATAGATGTACAAGCTCTGCAATGTAACAACAGTCAAGTTAAATCGTGTTTATTTATATAGCACTTTATTCAGCAGATTGCTTCAAATCATGCTTCCTTTTTTACATTTCATTTTTTAATTAACTTTTCAGTCTTAGTTTCTGAAGAAATGTGAGCTGGACTGACAGAACAGAGGAAATGAACTGGAGAAAATTTCCATGTTAAAAGAAGACCAAGCCCAAGAACCTCACCTTATCTACTACGTCAATGACACGGACCAATGCTAGTTTAAAGATGTTTGCCAGCCAAAACAAACATTACTTCTAAGTCTACTTTGGCACGCATTTTAGTTGATATGAAGCTCAAGCAAACTTTTTTTTGGCCTGATTGTGCTCAAAATTATGTCACACCAGTTCATTCTTCAATTTCTCTTCAGTTAAGTCTGGTTCTTGATCTTTTAAATAAATCAGCTGATCACTGGCTGAATAATTTGCTCAATTTAAATTCATCAAAAATCTTATAAAAATTTTATAGTGAACTAATCTTTTAAAATGCACATCTTGTATTTTAGTCAGATAAATCATGAAAACTTACCAAAATGACACATTCAGCAACTATCAACATTTTTGACAGGAGAGCCAAGAGCAATGCTGACATTTCAAAACATTTTCCACATTAAGCAACTTGGTACATGCAGCTACTCCACAGTGAGTGGAAAGTCCCATCATAACAGAAATAATTTACACACGTTTTCAGCTTAGTTTAAATTATACGTATATATGCAAAACACTCTGGTTTTCTGGTTACTTGCTACAAATATTTTTAAAAGATAACAAACATCCACTTCTGCAACATATGTGTGTGTGTCTGTGTGTGTGTGTGTGTGTGTGTGTGTATACATACACAAAGAGTATACCTTTTCTCATTAAAACCCATCAAACTTCAATTAATTTTTTAACACAAATAAAACAAAATAATACTTAAATCAGAAAGATTTCTGACCCCTCTACGGTTCAAAAATGTCCATAAAAATATCAAGAAATGAATCAATATTATATATGCAAATAACAACTAAATTAAATAAACAATTGTTTGTCATCAGAAGACTCTAATTAAGGCTCTACTCTATTAATATTATGAATTTATTTTGAAACCCCTAATGAAGCACTAGAACAAAAACTTTAGTAGAAGGTCAAAAATCTCTCAGAGATTATTAAAAAAAGAAAACCACAACAACAAGAGTTTGGAATAACATTGGTGAGTAAGTGATTAAAAATATTAATGGTTAACTAACCCTTTCAAAACTGTAATTATAAGGCTCATAGACAGCGAATATTGGTCAAATAACAGTCTCCTACTATATTTACTCTAATAAATACGCAATTCTGGAGTCAGATCTGAATTTCAGTAGTCAAAGTAGTAGCTAAATCCTCATACGATCATCTCAAAACATTGCAAGAATTAGATGCTTTGTTTTCATTAAGGAATCAGAGAAACTTGTTTATACTTTTATCACCAGCAGGACGGATTACTGTAACTGCCTCCTCACTGGCCATCCCAAACAGAGAGTCAGACAGTTGCAGCTCATCCAGAACGCTGCTGTCAGGATTCTGATCAGAACCAGAAAAATCAGAGCACATCACATCTGCCCTTAGGTCTTTACACTGGCTCACAGTTGGAATAGATTAGAATTACAATTAGAATAGATTTTAAAGTATCACTACTGGTCTATAAATCACTAAATGGCCTAGGACCTCAATATATTACAGATATGCTCACTGAATACAAACAGTCAAAGCAGAGTGAATCCGCCTTTATCCCCCCATTGCTGGAATCAGCTTTCAGAAATGATCAGATGTACTCCAACATTAGGTACATTCAAATCAGCACATTGGAATCATCTGTTTTGCTGTGCCTGTACTGAACGAGCTCTGTGCTACATCCGACAGATCACACTATTATGTCTTTTTGTTTTTCTTTCCTTTAAAACCTTAAAAGTAAAAGTTGAAAAAAAACTTTTTCCATTTGTTTTTAATTGGGTTTTAATCATATTTATTCTCTGTTGTTTTTATTACTTCTACTTGTTTCTTTTATATTTGTTTAGGTAAAGCACTTTGAATGACCAGTGTATGAAATGTGCTATTTAAATAAACTTGCCTTGCCTCATATACTCAACTCAACTTGGTTCTTTAGAAATGAAGTCACTTTCTTCAGTATATGAAGTCTTCGCCACACCATAAACAGAATGGTCCTTCGGTAAAATTATTCTTAATTGTCAACATTACAGCCTAGATGGATAGCCATTTCTAGACCACAAACATCTTGATTCAGTAACCTCCGGAGAGAACGACACTTCCATGAAAAGCAAAGTGTCCATCCAGAGAGGTGCAGCTCGGGAATGCACACTCAAAAGGAAATAAAATGACTCTGAGGTTAATATCATTACCCCAGACCACAAGCTAATACATTTCATGGACAAATATGCTCGACTGTGGCTTTCAAGTGTACAAACCAAAAGGAATACATATTGAATCATTCTCCGGCACTCCCTAATCCATCAGAACGGTCACAGGGTGTGTTGATGTATGCAATATAAACAATTACATGGATGCCTTAAATACTTTTCGCTCATAACTGCTTGACTTCCTCCATCAGTCCCTGCTTAAAAGTGTATGCAGCCCACTCTAAGCAAACTGCTCAGTCAATAAAGAACCTCTTCCGTGTAGTCCGGAACTGGATAAGGAAGATGAGACCCTTGAGACGAGAAACCTTTACTCCTCGGCAGCAGGAGATGAACTGTAAAAGCAAAAGACTAAAAGTTCACTAGACACTTGATCTTCAGTCAGATCACCTGTGCGCCACTGGATCCTGTTTTTAGCTTTTGCATCCAACCAATCTCATTAAAGCTACTGTAACATGAGCTCGGTCAATAACGGATAAGAAAAAAAAGTGTCTTTGTTTTCGATGTCACAGTGATGGTCTAATCATATCAAGGGGCACAGTACAGCTTTGGGAACCTATTATTGCATACGTGAATGTGGTGTGAATCAGTGGTGTGAATCAGAATCTGTGCGCTCTATCCTTGCGGCCGTTGACAGATGAATGGGCATCTTCTGAACACAATGTAACAGGAGCTCTTACTGATATTATGAACAAAGGCCTGAGAGCCCAGCGGAGGATACGAGTCTACTGCTACAACTCTACCGGGAGATTCTGTGCCTCTGAGCTTAATGAAAACATATTATGTATTGGTGTCTGCAGAATATACCAAACAAACAGAGGCCCTTAATGAAACATTTTAACATTTACTGAAGGCCCTACTAGTAAAGTCCTTTGAAATGAGCAAACATCAAAGTTGTTTATGTTTGGTTTATTGTTTTAATTAGTGAATAGAGATTGTTAGCTCAGAATGGAGGTCGAAGACTGGATAAAAATTGCAGCGATACATCATGACACAACTTTAAAAATACAAATATTGTTTTCTAGGAGTACGCACAGTGGCGGCGACACTGCTATCTGTCTACGCCACCCAGTTACAACTTAGGATGCTTTTAAAATTCCTGTGGTGCAACAGTGTTAGCTGTGTTAATGGTTACATAGAATGCACATGGAAATCTTCTGATTGTTGACCCTACTGTACACATTTACTGTACACACACACAAAAACAAGCATTTTGATTTTGGATGATCAAATAACTCAATGAATAAATGAACGATCCAAACTAATTTGAGGTGTGATTTCACAATGTTACAGTTTTTGTAAGACAAAATATTAATTAACATTTAACAAAAAAATAACAGATTAATTAATATATGAGCTACTAAATTACTGAAAGACTACTGAACAAATTAACAAACAACGAAAGTACAAACAAATAAATACACTAACAAAAATGAATAGCTTAAAAATCAAAGCACAAATAATTTGACAAATAAAAAAAATGACTGACTGAAACTTAACTAAAAACAACAATTTAACTAAAGTTAACAAAAAGACCAACGACAACACAAATAAAAGAATAAAGCAACAATCAAACTAAATAATTAAACAAACAAAAAGAACAATATTTAACATTGAAAAGAAAAACTCAAACTGAATCTGAAATGATATCATGACCATGTATAGTGTGAATAGGAGTAGTATGAATGGGATTCTGTCATATTATATACGTCATTTGTCATCATTACATTATCTACCCACGTCATTTGCATCACGTCTCATTAATAAATAATCTTGTGTGGGCTCATGGACACTAAAGTGTTCATTGGATGCACACCACACTTCAGAATGTCACCGGTATTAGATATTATGAATTTGGACATACTACTCAGCACACATACGTGTTTTCCCACTATAGCAGGTAAGTGTGCAATTTCGGCTGGATTATCTGGAAGAGAAACATGATAACCACACTTCTGCCATGACAACTATTGGAAAGATTTAGTATGGTAATGAATATGAATATAGGAACGTTGATGTGTTTGGTCATGGTGGCACAGATCTGCTACCTTGCTGCTTTGATAATTATAACAAAGCATGACTTGCTACTGCTGGTATATATTAACAGACATTCAGTCTGAGAATATAACATGCTGCTGCAGCAAACAAAATATACATGCAACCACCATAGCAGATCTATCCAATGGAGCTAGGGTGGAGGAAGGTTTCCAAAAGCATTGTGCATATTCCTAGCATAAAAACGACACTGAGACATTTAAAATGCTAAGGAGTAAGCTCATTGGCTGCTGAGGCGTCAGCAACCAATCACCTGCACCATATAATTGTTTATGTAGGAGCAAATTAGTCACCTCATTAGCCTGTGCATATAGAGTTTCACAACAGAACTTAGTATTAAAATATTGCTGCCAACAACAATTTAATGCAGTGTCTCATTATTGAAGAAGAATTCCAAATGTGGATGGGGTAGAAACACCCAAAGGGGGGAAAAAAAGCTAAACAAAAAAAACCCCACAAGATCCAATTCATATTTCCATATTGCCAGACATTCCGCTGACTGCAAAAAATAAAAATCCAGCCCTATTTTCAAAAGGAATTTAATATGAAGGAGTCTGCCGATACTACGCTTAAAGCCCCAGTTTTGGGCAAGAGAACAAAGTTTATATAATAGCTCCCAAAGAATGAAGAAAGCTTGAAAAAAAAATGTCCCACATTTTGTCTTTATCAGTGAAGAGTTTCTGGACAGCACTGAGCTGCATCTAATCAAGCTGAATAGACTCCAGCCTGTCTAAAGCAAGCAAGCACATTTAGCTGCTCTCCAGATAAGTGCACCAGCTCCAGCACTCCTCTATTTACGCAGATGAGCCACAGCTCTGCTGAACGAACACACTCTTTGTGTTCACATGACGTAACTGACTGCTGGGTTGAGAAGGGGGAAAGAAAACACCCTAGCCATCATCGAGCATGCAGTTTTTTTTCCTCTCTCTCCTTTCAATTCTCTTTTGTTTGGCATTGGTTTCAACTGGAAAAAAAATTCTCACAATTCAAAGTGCGTTTGCTGTCGTCTACCGTATCCTTCCTCCTTTTGAAGGGCCTTGCTTTGTGTCCACATCTATTTCTCTCAAGCAACATCAAAAGAGCCACTGCTTGAATTTCCATTTTCTTTCCAGCAACGGTCACCTTCTTTCACCGACCGAACATTTTGTGCTATCATGACTTTTTAAATGCCAACTTTACGGTCCCCAAGCACTTCAGCTGCACTTTCACGGCCTCTTATCAGCATACTGTAACATTTCCCGGCACATGTTCAGCATCTCCAGGAAAAGGTTATGAGCCCACCGCCAGGGAACCATGCTGGTACATTAAGCATCCACTGCAGATAAGATGGGAGGACGGACCTTTAGTCGTAATTATCTTTTGTGCAAATTTGTGGTCATCATGAATAGTAACGGGGGTCACACCAAAATGTAAAAAAAAATAATAATAAAATAAAAAAAATAATAATAATAATAGTTTTATTAAGGTTATAAACACACTTAAAGAATAAAACGCACTCAAATGAATTTAGATGCTTGTTCAAAATGTAAAATAAGCTGAATTAATCCAATTCTTGAGGGGTTTTTTTGAAGGACAACTTAATTGTTTTATGTTCAATCTACTTACATTTTTAAAAACAACTTAAGTGATTTTTGTTTGGACAACACAAAGGAAAAACTGTGTAAAAATACAACAATATATTATTTTTTAGATTACCAAAGCACCTTTACATGCTTTATTATCACAGCTCCATTTCAAAGATTCGACAAACATTTCATTTTAACCTCCCATTTATTTGAAAATGACAGATTAAGCTTAAATGCAATGTGTCTGTGGTGACTGTTTGTTTCAATACTCAGCTTTTCAGATTATGACAAATATTAAATCTATATATTGTGCTGGTTTGATGTTATGTTGACTGTTATTCTTACTGCTTGTATTTTTATGATGTGTTTGTGATCTACTGTAAGGTGTCCTTGAGTGTCTTGAAAGGCGCCTATAAATAAAAGGTATTATTATTATTATTTTTATTATTATTATTATTATTATTAAGGCATCACACTGTTGACACTAAAGGAGTTCCACATTATCATTACAAAGCTCAATATCTTAAGTATGAACGATACTTTTTAAAATCGCTATATTCAAAAATAAATCCATACATTTCCACAAATTATTTGTATAGTGATAAAATACTTGCATGGTTTCCACTACATTCGTTCATTCATTCATGGCGGGGCGCCACACCAAAATTCATTCCCGCCACGGCTACATCAAAGCTTCTCATTCAAAACATTCAGTTGTTGTTTTTTAAATAGCGGGTTATAATTGCACTAAAACGTATTAAAAGGTAAGTGAATTATAACTGAGCAAACTTTTCTGTAATCGTAGAAGGGCTGTGTGTTATTTGTTTAATCCTTTAGGGTGACATGCTGACTGACTGACAGGATTGCGTGATGCGTAAGGCCAGCAAACACGACGTAGCTTTCAGTTATGATGGACTAAGTTTCCATAATTATACTTTATAGATAGAGCTCTACTGTTCTGCATACAGTGACTTAATCTTGCTGGAATTAATATTCCTAGCAAATGCTGGAATTAATATTCCTAGCAAACGAATGTTGGAGATATACTCGTTACATATACGCACTAAATCGCACTTCAGCAGCGTTTAGCGCACAAGAGAATCTGCGCTTGAGCAGTGTATTTTTGACGCCGTGTAAGAAGTTTTGTGCAGGAACAGTGGAAATCGGCGCACAAACAAAGAGCTTTGCATGCTCGTATGACATGAATGCAATCTTGTAATACTGTGCTTACGACATTTGTCATTGAAATAACGCCATAGGTAATTGGAAGATCTGTGCCTGCCGCCACAGCTGGAAAAAAATCCCAGAGGAAACACTGACTTGTATATATTTGGACATTCTTGGGTAATTTTAATAATCTGTATAAGAAAATACAAGTGAGTGGGGTTATTTGGATGACCTTCATAAAATGTAAATAATATAGTAAGTGGGGTGATTTTCACACAGAAAACAATACATTTACATTAACAAAAAGGCTAGAGATTTTAGATCATACTGAATTGTTAACTTTATTTTCTAAGTAAATAAATCTAAAATGTTCATGGTAATTGTTTTCTACTTGCTAATTGCTTTTAAGTTAAGTGTTTTAGCACAACTGACACATTTTAGAATGAAAATACTTTGACAGTAAAGTCTAAACCAAAATCTCTCAATCTCAATTTTCATTAACCACATTCACACAATTTTAAACAATTCAATGGCTATAAGTGAGTAATTATGATGTTATTGCGAATATTACTAAAATACCACACTCTAATAACATGATTGCACTATAGAATAAAAAAATAATAATCAAGAACTAATCTTTTAATCTGATTTGTCACCAGCCAATAAAAATATTCGCTGATGGTGGAGTGCAGCTTATTTTCATTTACATTCATATAACCCATGAGATCAAGGGCATAAATGTCACACTTCACTCTGTACCGCTAGCACATTTATTAACTTAATTATATCAAAGGCTCCACAATGTGACAGTCCCTCTGTCCCATATTACATTCCTGATATTTCATTTCTCGTGTACCCCAAATATGGATTTCCCAATTCATTCAGAGTGTAGGGAATTGCCATTAAATAAACACAAACAAGCAAAAGCAAATACATCATGGCGGATATCACATATATCATGATACTATTTTAAGACACACACACCAGATGTCCAAAAAAAAATCCTATAAGCACACTCTATTACCAAAGGCAGATTGCATGTAAAACAAGCTGACTGTGAATACTGTGATGGCCATATTGGTCATGGAGGTGGCATGAACACTGTGGAAAGAGCCAGGAGAGAAACTGCCAGACCTGCAGTCACGCTACACTTGTGGATGAGATTGCGGTGTCACCCACACGTGACTCACTTCGATGGCCAACAGCACCGCCGCCACTCCATCCGTGTGGAGGATCCAGACAAGAATTGCAAAGCTAATGCAGAATGTTTTGCGGGCAGGCAAAAAGAGGAAGTTAGTCTCATGTCATTGAAACCTTTTCAGCTCCCTGGGCGGCGAATGAAGAGCAGCCACTTCACAACCCAGCGATTTTTCAAAAGCCACTAAAAAGCAATTAACTGAAGATTTGGAAGCGATAGCCGATGCGAGATTAAAGCCATTTTTTTTTTCCCTGACGTCGGGAGGGTTTTCGTTCACATGCAGGGGCCTTTTAACTGAGCGAGTATTTTGGTGTCATTTCATGAAACAAAGTGTTAGCATTTAAAAAGGCTCGGGGAGATGAAGGTGCGAAACCGCCGGCTCTTTACTAATGCAGGAGTTGATGGGCTTCATTTCCCAGTGTGGCCTATCAGCCCTTTTGATATCAGAGCAAATATTAAATAATAATGAGGATACTGCAGGGAGACCGAGTCAAATGTTAACGGCGGTTCAGGCCCGCTGAACTTTAGAGCCGACACACAAAGACACAAATCCTTCTTTAATAATTCCACAGCACCCACATCCAACACGATCCTAACATTATTTGCCTGGCACGGGTGGTTTGCCTCATTATTATGGAAGAAGCACACCAACCTTGGCAGCTGATGCAGATTTGATGAAGATAAAAGGGAAAGAGATTGTGGTTTCTGTTCCTGCCTACTTCATATACAATTATTATGATCTACAATAAGCAGAATGTAGTATGAATACATTTGATAACGCAGAAGGTTAAAGGGACAGTTGACCAAAATAAATTGCTGCTAATTTGCTCACCCTTCAGGTCATCTAGTTTATAGGTGACTGTTTTTTCCTCTGGTGCATCTTACAGGGAAAACTGCTATTGTAATTACAATATTTAGTTTTTCTGCAATATATATTTTAAAACATTCATTATAATATTTTAGATATTCATTCATAATATAATATGAGAGGGATTGAGATGATTTTGTTGAAAAAAAAAGGCTGAAATAGGGCTGGGTGATAAATTGATAAATTAACCTGGGTCAAGTGCTTCCGGTGAACTGTATACAGTAACAAAATCTGCGCGTTTAAGGTCTGTTTTCTTTAAAAATCAACAATCTTCACTGCCTGATTGGTATATGATATAAAGTGGGTCTCAGATCGTACAAGAAGCACTGCATTAAATTAAATTTGTTTGTGCCCTGTCTTTGAAATATGAACATTTATTTTACCCCAGCATGTTCAATGGTGTTTCTGCGCTCGCCTGGTGATCCAGAAAGAGCATGCACATAAACGGCTTTTCAGCTCATTTTACGCTTGAACATCTAAATAAATGCTGGAGTCTATTTAAGTGATTGTAGTTTAATTACATTACAACATCGATGCTGTAAAAAGAAATGTATAAAATTGAAATAAAGTCATATCTGCTTGAAGTTCCTAACACGTGGCGCTCTGTCTAGGCTCCCATAATTCCCCCCGCATTTGTCACAGAAACACACAAAGGACATAGCAGAGGATACTCTGAGAAATGTTGCACTATTTGAAATGAAAACGAAATATAGATGCACAAACACACATGACAAAAAAAAACAAACGACATAATTCAGGGCTCTCAGTGACGCATTCCCCGTCAGACAGACACATTTGAAACTGCATGCCACACCTTGTATTTCTCACAGTAAGAAGTAATGGTTAAGACAATTAATGGAGAACACATCCATACTAAAGAAACGGTAAACAATCTAATGTTGGAATCTAACATTACGGTTTCCGTGACCCAGCCACAAAGGCCATATCGCCCAGCCATAGGCTGAAATAAGTTTATTTTTTACTTTTTTAATAGCAGAAGCATTTTTGAGCTTCATTGTAGTTATTTTATGTTGAAGTGGTTAAAACTATTCAATGGAAAATACAATTTTAGTCTAAATGTATGTTAGGCCGATAAACAATATTATATCAAATCACAATAAAATTTATGTCAATTACAAGCTTTGGACTTTTTTTTTTTTTACTCCATATTGATCTAAGAGTCACACTGCAGAAACGTGCAACAATGAAAATCTTGAAGTGTGTTTATATTAGAGATGCACCTAATTTTTCGGACGCCAAATATTATCACCCACCAAAAATAGGTTATTTAATGAACCCTCTAATTTTTGTGGCTTCAGTCATTAGCTACGTTTCCATCCAGCTATTATTATTCACATTTTGGATATGCGCATAAAAAAACGGTTGATGGAAATGCCATGATACGCATAAATTTAAAAAATGGGTATAAAAAAAATGTATGCGCATAACTGAGTAGGATAAACTTTTTATTCAATAAGAAAATATGCGCATAAACTGCGATGGAAACACTTATCCCCAAAAAATTCCAGTATGCGCATTAAATAAAGGTCATGTGATTTTGTTATAAGAGATCATGTGATGATAAAAATGTGTGTTAATGGACAAACCAGCAGGCTGAGCACATCGTAAAACATCTGAAATGTTGTTTTGGTCATTCTAAAACGTCTTACCGTTTAAGTAGTTGTTTTAGTATATTATTAATGACCTCCAGAATCAAGAGCGTCTGTGCTCCGCGTCTGACACCTTCAAACGCCAGGATTGCCTTCTGAGGCACGTGTCATTTATTAAATGGAGAAAAAGATTGATGCAGATCAAGATTGATTGTCCTACTGCAGCAAATTACGTTTTTACTGTTGATATTTGGCACCAGTTAATCAGGAAGTGAGGATTTTGTCCGCTTTGACTTGTTGGATGGAACACTGCTTAATTCACACGTCTTTTATGCGATAATATAGTTTTGCGCATAAAGTTCATTCGCATTTTTGGATGGAAACATAGCTAATGTTGGGGTTTTCTTTTAAATATGGAAGCACTAACAACTGATTTTGAATTATATCGTTATCGTTTAATAAGGAAAAAAATTAATCGAGATTGCTTTTTTGCCATAATCGCCAAGCACTATTTCAAGCAATTTTTTTAATAAGTTGCAAAAGTAACATCCCATTTCTGATAGAAAAAATTTAAAACCTACACCATTTTTCTTGTGTTGAAAATTGTGCTACTTTATACTATTTTTATTTATTTTTTTTGGTTTATAAAACCTGCTTCATGAAAAGCCACGGGTATTAAATTTGTTTTGCCTGTAATTATTTGCCAATAGCCATCGACTTGTAAAATGAATGTAGCATTTCATGTATCACCAATGACACAAAAGTTAAAATAACCGTTGATATTTTACCGAAGAAAATGTGTAAATTATCAGCAAATATTTCATTTTTGGTTGAACAATTCCTTTATAAAAAAAATAAATAAATAATAAAAAAAAAAGATTACTACCTTTAACTGAAGTACCAAACAAGCTTTACAGTGAAATCATCTAAAAAGATCTCAAAGCATTTTCCTGTCTGCAAAGACCAGAGGTTTCCTTTTAGACCACTTTAGAGGAAGTAAAACTGCTATGTGTCAATGAAGGACGGCATGTGTTTTCCGCTGTTATAATAATATTCAAGCGCATAAGATGCCGTTTGCTGCCAACCGTCACAGTCAATCATCCAGGCAGAAAATGAGCAGGGCGAAATGGTTTGCTAAGTGAGAGAGTTCAAATCTCTGTCTGAGCCAACCTTATCAGATGTCGGAATCAATCTGCTGTTTGTTTGGGAGGCATAATTACCACTTATTGTTTTTATGTGGCTCTCTCCCTAATTAAATTCACAGCATGGAGGCGAGACAGAGGGAGTGTGCTGAAAGAGTTTAGGATTTCCCCATGAATCACACATCAGACCATGACAACAGTGACTGAAGGGAGGAATCTTTGCTGAGTCATGAACAGGTGGTGCCGTTCAGATGAAAACTGGGAGTTTATTTGACTGGGAATGATGGATTTAAAAATTAAAACGCTCTCCCCAAAAGATTCTTTCCTCATTTTACTTATGCACATGTCATTTCAAATTTCTTTCCTTCACGAAACATAAATTAAGAAAACAAATTAACGTTGAGCTCCAAAAATAAGGAAAAACAAATAGCATCATAAAACTGACTCCAATTAACATTAAAAGTTAGTGCTAAAAAACTTAAAAATACTGTCATTTACTAATTATGATGATTTACACCAGGTTGGAAGTCAATTATATTAAATGTTATTGGCGCTAAACATCATTGATTTTAAATGTAACTTTTTTATTTTAAAATGTCATTGATTTTGACTTCATTGATTTTAAATGTAAAAATGTAATAATATGCAAAATCTGAATATTCAAACAATATTCAGAGATGCAAATAATTAGGGAATGTGAAGCTCCCCCCAAAAATGTAAATAAATATGTAGATGTAGAAAAGGACCATGACAACTGACTCAATTAAAAAATGTTATGAAACAATTAAAAGGCTTTGTGCAATCAAAATCATGAAAGTCAAGCAACTGACTAATAGTGATCATTTGTAAGACTTAGATTGGTAAGATTTTCAACAACAACAACAAAAAGGAAATTCCTGCATACGGACCATCTTTTGCATACAGTAACACTGCATTTTAGAAACTTGAATATGCAAATATCTGAAAACAGGTTTTAGAACTTATCTTTACCTTTTCTAAAGTGTCAGTAATGCTGTAATAATACCATTGTAAAAGTTTACCATTACTCCTTTGTAATTAGGTTTGGGTTAAGACCTTGAAATGTGTAGATTAAATATATATATATAAAAAGCTGCCTTGAGACTTGGTGAAACTTGGGTATTGGTGGTTATATAGCAAAAGAGAAAAACTGAAAAATGTAATATTGCATGTTGCTCTGATTCCTGAATAATAACAAAACATAATTTTGTTAAAGCCCTAACAGCATGAGCACATGGATTATGTGTTCAGAATATAGATATAAGAATAAATAGTAGATAAGAAAAAAACACAGCGTACTACAGGACTGTTTCTGTGCAGACAGTCTCTTTATAAACTACCGGTCAAGTCATTTTCATGGATCCGTTTAAAACACTATTAACACACAAAACCTTTTTTTAAAGTGAACTGTTATGGTATCAACATACCATATAAAATGGTATAACAATGAATAAATGAGATTTAAGTGCGACATTGCAGGGAAAGACTTTCAGTGACTTAAAATGCTATCAAATCTTCAGGAGATTTTGCAGCCATTAAGCAACTGTTACAAACAAGTAACCTTTCAGGTAAACCCTATACAAGAGTAACGACTATGAAATGGTCTTTAAACCTTTAAAGATTGGAGGTTTACAGCACTTTATGGCAAGGAAAACTCTTTTCCAAGCAGTCAAAAGGTTGCATGCCTCCCAAAAATAAATCACACGGCTAGGAAAATGAATGGTTTGCACACAAATTACAGTACCTATCCAAACCAAATGCCACATGCTGAAATATGCTCGCCATCGTCTGCACCCTGCTATTACAACTGCAAACACTGGCACAGAGACAATGCCTATGATAAACAAGCTCCTTACATGTAAAGAAACAAATAAATCATTGTGTGTTACTAGCAATGGGAAAGCGGATCAGGAAAGCAATAGTTCTGTCATTGTTTCCCATGTGGGTTTTAAAATAATGTGACTTTATTATTAATAGTATTTTACTGTTAAATATTGAGACTACAATAGAGACTATTTTGGTGCTATTTAGACTTATAATATATTATAATATAACAATAATATATAAGTCTAAAAAGCAGCAAAAATAGTCTATATTCACACAACATTTATAATCCAAGCCTCGGGAACAGACTGAAATATAAGTCACTGAAATATTCTCCTCAGCTGTAGCTCTGAAAAATGAAACATACACTAGCGTCATAACATCTGACATCAAATGTCTTGAGTATTTTATGGGTGAGTTTGACGTCATAATGGTCACATCTGTTTTGACAGCTGCAACAGAGAATCTTTAGATTTTCGCATTAACTTAAAGGAAAAGATCCATGTAAAATCTTTAAAGGAAAAAAACATCACGGTTTGGATTGACACGAGGGCAAGTAAATAACGACAAACTGTTCATTTCTGGCTGAACTATCCCTCTGTAGGGCAGGATATTGTCTCTGTGACAGGACCTTGCTACAAACATCCAGTTCTGCTCTTGCATTAAACAACACATGGCCTTAACAGGAAGCAGGTGGAACGTCTGTCCTTGTCGTTTATGTCCTTCTCCTGCACCCGAGGTCTGACTGTGAGGGAGGGAAAGAGACAGAGGACGATACACAGAACCAGCAACACTGTACTTCGGAGCATCTGGTGTGTCGACAGACAAGAACAGAATACATACTATGCTTAAAGGAAAACTTCAACCAAAAATGTAAACTGTGTCAGTGTTTTTGTTGTTTGGACCACACTTACTTTCACTGTACTGATAAAAAACGTTACACAAAGTATCTTTTTCTGTGTTTTGCATAAGGTCATACCATTTTGCACACGAGGATGAGTAAAAAATGACAATTTTCATTTTGGTGAATTCTACTTGGGTGCATTTACGCAACAATGTACTAAAAATAGAAAATGTTTTTGACAGGTTTTGCATAGACATGATCGGGTTGTCAAAACACATCTCCTTTCAAAAGGATCAGCTGAAATGACTAAAAACCCTGCATTATGCATGTCAGGCCGATGTCACTTTGTAAAGAAGCGCTACGCATCTGTGCACATATGGTCATGCGATACGCCATTGTCATTTATGCTGTGAAGTATTTGCACATACCAACAGTAGAGACTGAACCCAGTATGCATGCAACTGCAAAAAGTCTGTTTTTATTATTATTATTATTATTATTTTATTTTATTTTTTGCTTTATATATGGAATCCTATTGGTGCCAAAAAAAAGAAAAAAAAAAGAAACCAGTTTTCACAAGTTTGGATTTTTTGGCCCTCAAAAGTTTGTTGCAGAACACAAATATATAGATTTTAAATAGTCTATTTAATCTAAATTATTGCTAAGACTGCATAATGAATTGTATGCGACTGTCATGCATATTTGTCAGTAAAGCCGGTTCTGTAATCAGCAGTAAATATCCTTCAAGTACATTTAGATAGAGTTTACTATAGTTCACTGACAAACTAAGCAAAATATTGCATGTAATATAAATCATGCGATGTTAAAATCATAGATAATCATTCTGCGATATTGAAAATCTGTTTGCATAGCTTCTCAGTGACTTACTCTGTTTTGTAGTAAATGCTGCTAATGTTAAAACTTAAAGCATATGGATATACCAAATACTCTGATGTTTTTACTCCAAACTCATGTGACAACTTCAGTACAGTTTAAAATAAATCCTTCAGTGAAATGATGTGGCTGTTCCTCACAGATTAAAGGCATGCAGCATATCCCATAGTATTCCTTACACGCTTGCTATGAGGAAAATAAGAAACATAATAACTCAGATAAACAATAGTTTGTTGTCGTGTTGTAGTGTGATTTTTACATTGATTTAACATGAGTAAAGCAGTTAAATCTGTTTTATTCACCAACTGCTATAGGGATTTCCTGAGCTTCTTCTGATGTTATTTTTAGCCTATCGATAAGCTAGTGTACTCCAAAACAGTGACATAATATATACACCTATTTAGACAGAAGCGACAAACTGGAAGCTTTGGATCAACATACCTCAGGTTCTCATCAGATCTTGACCAATCAAATGCTTTTTAGTACCTGGCATGTCCCGCCTCCTTCAAGACACTTCTCATTTGGTTTTCATTTGATGTGCTTCAGCTCAACCACTCATTTGAATGGAGAAAATGGCCATTTATTACCACTTTTTAGTCTTATCATACATAAGTGAATTTCTTTCAAAATTATGGAGTACACAATAGCCTTTCTGCATCACAGAGACCAACATTTTAACAATTTCCAAAAAATAACTCACATTATAGCCATCTTATGTTAGGCATGGATATAAATACTGCGATCATTATTGTCCAAAGTATTACAGTGCCTTGTAAATGTTTATTAGTACCATTTGTTGAACCTCCTTGTACAGTTTGATAGAGTGATTGAACCCTGAAGCTGACCTGCTGATAATTTCATCTTCGTCTAAGACAGGGATGTCCAAGCTCAGTCCTGGAGGGCCGGTGTCCTGCAAAGTTTAGTTCCAACCCCAATCAGACACACCTGGGCTATCTAATCAATCTCCTACAAGGCGTTCTAGAAACATCCTTGCAAGTGTGTTGAGTCAAGTTGGAGCTAAAATCTTCAGGACACCGGCCCTCCAGGACCGAGTTTGGACACCCCTGGTCTAAGATTTAGTAGTGAGTACACAATCGTGCTTCCCTCACAAGATGTGCATGACAACCACAGCTTTTGCTGAACCACAAACACAATTTTATTTAGATTTATCCCGCAGCCCTAATTCTTGCAAAATAATTTCTTAAAAGACGTTAAAATTCGAATGATTTAATGGCTTCTTCCAAGTTTTCTAATGACACGATTTATAAAACGAGCAGATCCATTATATTACATTTTATTCGCATCTAAACAATACAGTGGCCGAGAAAGGTTAACGCGCTGCAATTTAGGAAAGCACATGCAACAAAAAACACCAGCAAATTAAGAAACGATCTTCATCAATTCGACAGCACACCTGTTGCAAATTGTCACAACACCGACAACAGAAGAAACGCGCAGCAAATTGGTCAAAACACAAACAACAAAAGAAATGCGCAGCAAACAGCCACATAACACAACGGAAGAAATGAGCAGCAAACAGCCACATAACACAACGGAAATGTTTCAAGAGGACCCAAAAACATGACGGACCCAGCTGAGATACAGACCCGCCGTGACTGTTGTTCAGTGAAGTGATTGGTGGTCTTTGAAAGGCGAGTTGTTTTTCGTTTATTTTAATATCCTGATTACACGATTCCATTGTCTTTTGTAAATTATCAGTCAAATAAATGATTGACTGAAACGTTGCGTTATTAAATAAATTAACTACATCCATATCTCAGCTGGGTCCGTCATGTTTTTGGGTCCTCTTGAAACATTTCCGTTGTGTTATGTGGTTGTTTGCTGCGCGTTTCTTTTGTTGTTTGTGTTTTGACCAATTTGCTGCGCATTTCTTCTGTTGTCGGTGTTGTGACAATTTGTAACAGGTGTGCTGTCAAATTGATGAAGATCGTTTCTTAATTTGCTGGTGTTTTTTGTTATTGCATGTGCTTTCTTAAATTGCAGCGCGTTAACCTCTCTCCTCCACCGTACAATGATCAACAAACTATGTTCACAGCATTCAAATGGTGTCACCGAAGCTTGAAAACACTTGCATGATGCTTGATGCAAGCAAGTACGGTTTAGTTTCACTTCATGTTCTCTGATCAGTGTTTAAATGTGAACAAAGTGAATTTTATCCTTGCTTGCAACGATACTCTTTAACGATGTTCAGCAATATTAAAAAAAGATGTATTAGCAGGCCTAATAAAACCAATGTATGAAAAAAAATTGACCTCACATTAAAATATCTCCAGCAGTATCACATGTTATTTTCTGACAGTTTAAAGATTCAGTCACATGTAAGAGAGCACCTCCACCCGATGCCCACAGCCACCAAAACCCAGACAGCAATTAAAAAGAAACATCCCGGACAAGCAAATGAAGCCAAACAGCTGTTAAGTCTTAAAGACCACCTGTCACTGCACGTTTCCTCTTTACGCTGCCCCATCCTTAACCCTTTCTCACCCGTTCTCACTTCAAGCTAACAACCATTATCCAAACTCAGAGCACACAGTTTCAATTACTCACCGAACGCACTCCGAGCACTAATGACATGCTGCTACAAAGCTCGCCGAGGACTCGAATAAAGGCAGTTTTATTTTAGTCCATGCGAGAAGCAGAAAGCGGCGTCCTGTGATCCTGGTGTTTATGAGAGAGCCTCCTCTCATTCTCTGTCTTTCTGTCTGCCTCTTCTCTTTCTCTCTCTCTCCGCAGCGAACAGATCCCACACAGCTGCAGCACGCCTCTCTCCCACAGATCAGGGAGGATGTGGGCGTAAAGTGATTTGATTTGCTCTGAGTTGTGAAGAGAGGAAAACAAGCCAAACGTATCCTGAGAGAGGCTTTCAAATGGTGAATGACAGCCTGAATGGATCTGACCAACGGCTTTAGACATAGACCACATAAAAGCGCATGAAAGCCACACCGAGCATGTCTACGTGCACATGGAAATTCTAATTAATATCAGGATTCGATCATATTTCAATGATGTAAGCAGTCTGTGAGCATGTGATTCTAATTGCCATAACCTGATTAAGGCAATGTTGCTGTCAGAATAAGCACAAACGTTTTGACCATAAAATGTGATTTCTCATAATTAATAATTTCTCATAATTTCTCATAATTCTCAATACTGATCATTGTTAATATGGAGTAATATAACAACAACAACAACAACAACAACAACAACAATAATAATAATAATTATTATTATTATTAAAGTTCTATATTTTAATGATAATATATAGAAATAAAACACAATTAAGTGTTTAGTTTTATAATTATTAGAGTAATATAATAATAATAATAATAATAATAATAATAATAATAAAAATAATAATAATAATTATTATTATTATTAAGTTCTATATTTTAATGATAATATATAGAAATAAAATACAATTAAGTGTTTAG
>CAIGQQ010030446.1:53094-67918 GCA_903798035.1 Danio albolineatus | reverse complement strand
CAAAATACACATATAATGCGCAACAAAAATAAACTTCAATCGTAACAATACCGCAACAATATTTCTTTGGTCTGATGGACCCAAAGAATCAAAAAAAGAGTTAAAATGCAAATCTCTCAAAGCCATTTGATACTTTCTCCCAAAATTAGCATTTAACTCCTGTATGTAGGCTCTGTAATTTTACGACGAATAAGTTCTTTTCATTTCTTTAAAGTGGAATAACTGAACATAAACATAGGAGGCTGAGAAAAATGCTCATTTTAGGAGAACATTTCAGACCCCTTTTGGAGGATTTTGCATCTGAACTATCCAAATACGACTACTGGACAGACAGTAGTTATTGTATCTTGGTGCCATCAGTGTTTAAAAAGAGCTTGTGTGTTCCCACTTTCTCGTGCACAGATCTGCTATTCTCTAGCAGAGGCAATCTACTGTTCGTAAAAACATAACTGATATGCTCTGTTCTTTTCTTATAGAATTGACAAAAAGCTATGTTTGTGCAACCAAAACCTTGCTGCATTCAATAGCTCTATATAAAAATATTTAGTCGTTTTGTAAGGCCCCGTTTAAAAAACAGCGTTTTAGCATGAAAACGATCCGCGTCCACACTAGAGTATCTCAACAGATCTCCCTCCACCAGAAACGTATATCACGCGACCATTTGCGCACCATTCGCGCACTCTGGGCATGCGCGTTCAAGTATAAACAGGAAGCACTTGTCTCGCTCGGCATTTGGTTATTGTTAGTCAACAAACGCTGGTTGATCGATGAACGCGATGGTAAAGAAAGCAAGAGAGGTCTTTTTGAGGACAGACGACGAGGTTGAGTTGTTACTTAAAGTAACAAATGAATATAAAACATCCATGGCTATTGAAAATACAGTGTTTACAGTGAAGGCTGGTCTGCCGGTGACGTTATAGCTATGTGCGCTTGACGAATAAGGAAAGGATACGCAATGACCCAAAGCCCCAATCACGTAGCGGATCTCAGCAGCCACGCCTCTGTTTTCAAAGGTATGCGTTTCCCTCCATCCACACTGAGACGCAGCAGCAGCGTTTTAGAATGAAAACGGCCTCTCCAGGTGTTTTCAAAACGCTACGTTTTCGCAACTCGAAAACTCCGGCGTAGTGTGGACGGATGACGTAACCATAGCAAAACTTATGCGTTTTGAAATGAAAACGCATTAGTGTAAACGGAGCCTAAGTGGCAGCGGTAGCCCTGCTCACTCTAATGAATTTAGGTTATTATAATTGATCAAAGAGCATTTTACATCAGTATCAGTAATTTCCTCAATTTTTTCTTTTCTACTTATATAAAGTGCTATCTTGCTTCACCCAATAAAAGTTAAGCAACTGACATTCATATGAATGTTTTCGAGAATACTTAAAACCACAAATAACATTGAACATTTCCTCAAACCATTCAAACAGATCTTGTAGAAAATGGCCTTAATCTATTACAGCAGTGTTTTTCAACCACGTTTCTGGAGGACCACCAGCACTGCATGTTTTGGATGTCTCTTTTGTCTGTCACACTCATTACAGATCATTCAGTCTCTGCTAAAGAGTTGAGGATGTAAATCAGGTGTGTTTGGTTAAGGAGATATGGCAAATATCCAGAGCTGGTGGTCCCCCAGGAACGTGGTTGGCTGTACTACAATACATGAAGGCATGGAACACTGTTTTTCTTTGCAGACAAAAAGAACATTGATGATTAACTTCTTAATTCATTATTAAAACAAAACATTGACAGCTATAATTCCATGCAAATCTTCTGCTTTTTTACTTAAAGGTGAGTTATAAAGTGATCCCCATTCAGGTCTTGAACTTTCAGTTAATTTAAGACATTACTCCAAGGTTTGTCTGCTTAATATCTAGGCATTTCTCATTGAAAGTTTTAACACAACATTTAAACATTGCTTTACCCAACTTTTCCCCACCAACATTAAACTCTTACACCTTAAAAAAAAAGAAAACCACCACACAATTTCAAATCAGGTGTAAAATGTAAAGTAATTTACTAATAATTTAGTTCTAATACTTTTCGTGTTGAATTCATTTTCAACTTCTTCTCTGTCATTGCAATGGCGTCAGATAATATTTAGGTAACATGGATACATACAACATATTAGGCTGGGTCAGTTGGCATTTCTCTGTGGAGTTTGCATGTTTTTCCAGTGTTGGCATGAGTTTTCTCCGGCTGCTCCGGTTTCCCCCACATTCCAAAGACATGCAGTACAGATGAAATGAATAAAGTAAATTGGTCGTAGTAAATATGTTTGTATGTATGTGAACGTGAGTTTATGGGTGTTACCCAGTACTCGGTTGCAGCTTGAAGGGCATCCACTGTGTAAAACATATGCTAGATAAGTTGGCGGTTCATTCTGCTGTGGCAACCCCTGATGAATAAAGGGACTAAGCTGAAGGTAAACGAATTAATGAATGAAAATCATGTTGAAAAACTAAAATGCTGAATTGTTTATTTACAATGTACTGCACATAACTGAAGGGCTTCGCAGTAGCGCAGTGGGTAACACAATCGCCTCACAGCAAGAAGGTTACTGGTTTCATATCTTAGCTGGGTCAGTTGGCATTTCTATGTGGAGTTTGCATGTTCTCCTCGTGTTGGCGTGGGTTTCCTCCGGGTGCTTCGGTTTCCCCCACAAGTCCAAAGACATGCACTATTAAATTGGGTAAGCTAAATTGTCCGTCGTGTATGTGTGTGAATGAGTGCATGTGGATGTTTCCCAATGATGGGTTGCAGCTGGAAGGGCATCCGCTGCGTAAAACACATGCTGGATGGGTTGGTGATTCACTCCGCTGTGGTGAGCCCAGATTAATGAAGGGACTAAACCAACAAGAAAATGAATAAATGAATGAATATAACTGATGTACAGCTTTCACAATCGACAAGTCAAATGGCACTTCTTGATGCAGCAGCTGACTCTTCAGTTGCAGTGTTATTTCTGAAGTTCTCCTGAGATCACGTGGCTTTATATGACAGCACAACATGACTGTCATGCAGTGCAATTTGAGGCTCAAGCTGGAGCACATTCAGCTGAGGGTTTCTACCTTGCTCTACACAGAATGGGTTTTCTTGGATTTCCTCAATGCTTTCACACTGTTAAATATGGTTGTTGGTGAAAGACATAAATAGGTTGCCATCAATAAATCAGATTTTTCTTTTCTTTTTTGAGAATTTTTACATGATTTTTGGCACAAAATAAAATGCCATGATCCTGCTTTGCTTGCAAAGACAGATGCTTATTTTATTCCCAACCATGAAGCTAATATGTATTACCAATTCACCTGCTTATTATTGACTGCTTTAAAATGTTTCATTAGTATATGTTATATGACCTTTTGCCTTGTAATTGGCCTCTGACTTTACCAATTATTTTGCAGTGTGTTGCAGGTATCAAAATCTAAATTTGTTTATATTTCCAAATACAATTAATTTTCCTTACTGAAATTGTTTTTATTACATACAAATTTATACATGCACAATCATTACAGGTTTGTGGTTGCTATTAAAAAGGTATTATAAATTGTTAAACTATGTAGTTACATCCTGTTTAGGCAAATTAATACAGCTCTTTATCCATCAATATCTTGTATTCTACAGAGTGAAGAAAGGACTTTACAGCGCAATGAGCAGCTATTGGCTGATATGAGAAAGCGAAGCACTACAATCATACCACTAAAACTTCGCCGCACTCCTCCAAGCAAAACTACTACGGTTGAGTCTCTATGTGACTGGAAAACTCCCAAGGTTACAATCTCTAGAGAATTTTTTTTAAAATAAAGCTAATTAATTTTCTATTAATCTGTTCATTTCTATTAATTAAAATATTATTTTGTAAATTAATTATTTTCAGGCCACATTAAACAGAGGAGAGCTGTTCAATCTAAAGTCCAACACAGACAATGACAACTGGGAAGTTCAGTCCAGTGATGGGGCAAGCCAAAAATTTCCTGGTGTTTGCTTTATGATTCCTCCACCTGATCATGAGGCTATCAACCGAGTTGACCTGTAAGAATAAAAAAATGCTTATCACACTCCAAAACATTCAATTTTTGAGTCTGTATGATATGCTAATGTTAAAAACAAGGCAATAACAACTTAACATACCAAGAATAACGAATTTCTGTTTGTATGAGCAGGCTTGGAAAGGAGTTAGAAGATTTAAAGAAAAGACGGGTTGCTCTGAGAGCTTCGCTGAACAATCAACAATCCAAAACCACTTTATCACAGGCTCCAGGTAATTTAAAACCCATCAAAGATTTTGAATTCAGCAATATGAACATTTAGAGATTATGGGCTCTATTTTAATGATCTAAGCATAAAGTTTAAAACGGATGGTGCAAAAGCACTAAGGGTGTTTCCAAATTCCAAATTTTGCTATTTTAAAGGTGCTGTATGTAAGTTTTTGACTCTTCTAAAGCATAAAAATAAGTACCATAATATGTTTGCAGATGTTCAAGAAACATGCCAAGTGAACATTCTTGTTTATCTGAAAAACAATGCTGAAGTCAGTTATTCTGCTTTGAAAATGGGCTACTAAGATGTCTTTGTTTTAGTTCTTTTAACACACCCACTGCCACTTTAGCCAATTATATTTCAGCACCCCGAGTTGCCTTGATGGAAAACAGCGTATATCATTCATTCATTCATTCATAAAGGCTTTTAAAGCATGCGCTCGTGACTGAAATGCGACCTTTGGTGGACAGTAGCAGACTCTGAAATGAGACACAGATTCAGAGTTTCACATGAGGAGGTTATTAATTAGCAAATAATATAAATATTATAAACGTAAACATTAGGTGAGCAGGTTACATTGTAACCCCGTGTCCTGACAACTCCACATGACGAGATTTGCAGGGATAAGCAATTTGGCTGTTTGCACTTGACGAAACAAGACAGAAATTTAAATACAGCCATTCAGAAGCACAGAACATGCACTCACTCACAAAATGGTAAGGTTTATGTTCTAATTAATACATATTAAACCTAACATTTTTATCCTTTAATTTATTTTCATTTCTAAGGGTATTAGTGTATTTCTGTACATCACTGTGTGTATTAAGCAATGTCTGTGCGTTTTGGACCTGCATAGGCACATAACTAATGTGCTCTTTAAATAATAAACTCTGACATTAGAGTAACCATTGACTTTAGATCAGCTTTTTGTTGGTCAATGGCACGGTCTATTTCAGTTGCCTCAAAATAGCAACATGACAACAACACACCTCCTTTTTAGACCAGCACACCCATGAGTGCACAAAGTGGTGCAAATACATTTGCTAACTAAACAATGTGGCACAAAACATGACACCTGCACTGGTCTGAAAAAAGTGCCGGGTGTATGATAGAGCCCAGTGTATGTCAATGCATAACAACTGTGATCTGCCATTTTCTTTGGTGTTTGAGCAGGTGAACCGTTCCGTGCACTAACTTAGTGTAAATGCACAAGCCTGAAAATTAAAAAAAAAATACAATTGTAACTAAATCACAGAGTCTATCCTTTTTTCTTTTTTTACAGTTGATTTTTAGTTATTTTTTTCCAAATTACCTTTTCATGTATTACACTATAAAGCATGTAAAGTTTACATTAGTTTGTCATTCAGCGTCAAACCATATTGCTCCTCTCCTTTTGTGTGCTAGTCTGACCAAAGGCCTGTTCAAAACACTTTGTATGACCTTTGATTAGTGTGTTTGTGTTCTGCGTATTAATTAGGATGAAATTCATTGTAGATTTATATTTAGCAAATATTTGACATTTATGTAGTGATCATAGAGGTCAGTTCACTTAAAAAATGATAATGAAGTTATTAATTACTCACCCTCATGTCTTTCCAAAACTCAGAGACCTTCATTCATTTGCAGAGCACAAATTAAGATATTTTATATTAAACAGCTCCCTGATCCTCCTCAGACAACAGTTATCCTAACTTGTTCAAAGTCCAGAAATGTACCAAAAAACATCTTCAAAACAGGCCAAAAAGTTTCAGTGGTTTGATGGTATTATTATGAAGTTTTGAGAATACATTTAAGCACACATAAAGCAAAAATAGCAAATTTACCAGGCCACACATCCACAAAAGCATGTGTCAATGCGTGTTACACTACTGATGTATCAGAGTCACATGAGGGTATCCAGGCACATTGCTCATGAACACAGGCCCTAAACTGACCCTGAGAAGAAGAATCAGTTTTATTTTTGTCATTTATTTTTTTAAATATGCACAAAAGATTTCTCATAGCTTCATGATATTTAAAAATAAACATACAATTCGGAATGACATGAGGGTGTTTAATTAATGACAATTTAATTTTGTTTTGATGAAATAACTGTTGAACTTTTTTTTGTAGTTCCTGCTCCTAGAGCTGAGGAAAATCCCAAAGCGTTAGTGCTGGCTAACCATCTAAACCAAATGGATAAAGATCTAGCTCAAGTTGAGAAGGACACTCTGAACTGTTTAAGAAGTCCATTAAACCGCACTGACCCTGCCACAGACCTTGCCAAACGTCTGCAGGAGCAAGAGGTGAGAAATTACATAGACATCTAGAAATAAAAAATCTTCTACATATGATTACTTATATTACACATAGAGTTCCAGTCACCTAGATGTCCTTTTAAGTAATTAGTAACAGCAATTAAGTAATTATTTTGTGGTATATCATAATTATTTGATTTATTTACTACAGTAAAGATTTTAGAATTCTACAACTTGATCACATCATTCTTAGCCTATTGAATACCAATTTATTACTAAATTGAATAATTTCATCGAATACATTTAATTGGCCATAGTTTATCAGTGTGTGTATGGGTGTTTCCCAGTACTGGGCTGCAGCTGCAAGGGCATCCGCTGCGTAAAACATATGCTGAAATAGTTGCTGGTTCATTTGGCTATGGCGACCTCTGAAATAGAGACTAAGCTGAAGGAAAATGAATGAATGACATTGCACACATTAAATTTGCCAAGGCTACCTGCTTGTCTAGCACCCTCAGAAAGTGTCCAGAAGCCATGTGCATTAATTTGTGCCTGCAAATGCTTTATAGAGAGTTAGTTCCAACCAGCATCAGAAGACCTTGATTGGCTGGTTTGGTTTGTTTAACTGTGGTTAGAGTTAAACTCTGCAAGACATAGCCCTATAGGAAGATGTTTAAACACCTCTGCTCCAATTTTTTTCTTCTAAGAAAGGCTTTTAGAGGATGAAGAACACTTTAATGCTGTTATACTCTGCTTAATTAACATTGCTGTTCTCCAAACAGAGAACAACTGCAGCACTCCAGCAGCTGGAAAAGCAGAGGGTTGCAGCCCAAACGGAAATGGAACCTCTACTTTCAAAAGACTTTAATGGGCCAACTTCTTCGACTTTACTCCAAAACCTCAGTGATGCCAAAAACAAACAGGACAGTCTAGCTGCTCTGATTAGTCTCTACAAAAAGAAGTATGCATAATTACAAAATTGATTATAAAGGTAATTAAATAAATATTTTAGATGTTGCAACTCTGCCTCTTTTTAACACTAGAGCAAATGCCTCTATGGTTTTGGAAAGACAGCTAAAGCAGTTGGACAACACTGTCTCAGGCTTTGAGAAACAGCTAAGTGACAATGGTGCCATTCCTGACAAGCCTGGCGCCATTCAGATACATACACAGGAGATTCAGGTGAAGTCCTTCGCTGCGTCATTTTTAAGTCATTAATCTGCATTACTTACCCAGAGTTGAGACACACTTCAAGTGTCCTTTATTAATACGAAATAACCTGTAATATTTGATAAAACCAGTCACAACCTGCCTTACACTTTTATTTGAAAATACCTGCCTGCAAGTGAATCTGTAACTCAACTTTTTAATTACCGGTATTGTATTTTAACTGTATCCTATATTATTAACCTTAACATGTCCCTAAACATAACCATATACCACATCAGAAAAGTACAAGTACAAGTATGATACATTTGCAAAAGACACCAAAAATCCATAAAGTATGATGATTTTTTTAAAGGTAAAAAATGAGTAAAACAAGGATAAAACTAATATATTGCCATTAAACCAATAAATCTTGTTTTAATAACTGATTTCAAGATTTTGCCAATATACATGAATAATACTATAATATTTTGAATCATAACAAAATACCTTGTCATTCATTTAGGGGTTAAAAAAAGACATTGCTGGTTCTCAAAATGAGATGCAAAAGCTAAGTGAGGACCTAGAGGCACTAAAGAAGCTATGCAGTTCACTTCAGCAGGGTTACCAAGAATACTGCCCTGATATACGCAGACAGGAAGCAGAAGTGAAGAATCTTCAAAGCCGATACTCCAATGTGATCAATCAGCTGAGTGAAAGGTGAGTGCTATATGTTTGCTGATGTAATCGAAAACGAAATGAAAAGTTTAATTGTTTTTGTTTCTCCTGGATGTATCAATAGTTTGGGCATTTTGTAAAATGCACTAAAATAAAGAATGTGTTTGGTTTATTCTCTTTAACCTTTATTTATTTGACAAAAAACAAAGAAAAGATTTGCAATATTTTCACTGACCAAATAAATTGTATTTTGTAGAATGATAATTTTTTTTTTAGATGTTTTACATATTTAGTATAGTGTTATCATGGTTCCTTTGTTTAAATGTTAGGGTGGTGGTTAGCATGGTTGAAGGTTGCTGGTTTGAATTGCCTGGTTGCCAGAAACTTTTGCTAAACAGGAGTGTTTAGTTGTTTGGGAATGGAGGATACTAATTAAATAAAACGGTTACACTTTATTTTAATGCTCCATTTGAGTATTAGTAGACTGTCTGCTTAATATCTGCTGCTAAAAAGACATTTAACTGAAACTTTGCAAGTACATGTCAGCTTAACACTAACCCTAACCCCAACCCTAATCCCAACCTAACAGTCTACTTATAATCTAATGAGAATTAGTTGGCATGTAGATAAAATGTAACTTAAACTCAACCAACAGACCATCAAAATAAAGTGTTCAATAATATTGTTATTACAAAAATACTGTTAAAAGTATACTGTTAAATAAGACTGGGTATCGATACCCTTTGCTTGCAAAAAAAGAAGCTGGTGACTATACCCCACAGAAATAACATAACTTTCTCACAATAGCAGATTTAAGAATAAAAGATTTAAGTAACATTTCATGACATGTTTCATGACATTATTATGTATTTTATAGCACAGCACTTTTATTCAGTGCCATTTGAGATTCCCTGCTTATTGTTTCAGAAAAATAATTTGGCTCTTTTATAACCTGTTTATTTTTATTTTAAATCTGTCCCAATATATTTATTTTTTCTTTAAATTCTTGACTTCAATTGCATTTTACAAAATGTCCCAAATGTTCCCTGCTCCCCATGAAAGTATAAGCTTAATATTATTGTTGTTGTTATTATTATTATTATTGTTTTTGTCTTTAGAGAAAGGCTTTTGCAGGAAGCTAACACAAAATATCAGGACTTTCAAAATGTGAGCCAATCACTGAGCTCGCTTTTAAATAATTTACCGGACAACAAGGTTAGCTCCAAAGATGATATGTCTCAAATCCATGCCAAGCAGAACTCTCAAAAGGTTAGATTTTTAGACTATCATACAATATATTTAATATATTAACAAAGTAACAAAACATATAACAAAGTCCTTTTTTATTATTAAAGAGGGTAATAGAAGATATACAGAGGAAAGGTGATGACATGAACAGAGTGGTTGATCTCTCCAAGGATCTCCAAAATGTACTCAACGTAAGTCTAACATTTAAAACATAAATCTGTGAAAAGCTGTTTTTTAACACTGGAAAGTGCTATTTATTTATTGTTTTGCTGAAACAGATTATGATGTGTATTCTATTGCACTTATTTTGGGGCAGGAATATGAGGTGAATTGTGATAAGTACAAAGCTATTCTTGATGACACAACTGCGACAAATGCTAAAAGGCTTCACACTTCTACCCTAGCAAGCTCTGTTGCTAAACAGGTAAAATATTAAAATGTAAGTTTGAAAAAACTCATTATATTGGTCACATACATAATTTTTTCTTTTGTTATGCTACAGGAGAAGGATCTCACTAACCAATATGCTGAGGCCGCTGCTGAGAGTGACCAGTTACTCAAACAAATAAACTTTGCAAAGGGCATTGTGACTGAGGTGCAAACAAAAAAACAAAAACAAACAAACAATGTGATTTGAGTGATATGAGTTTTAATATTATCAATGTCATCTTTTTTTAATGAAAAGTAAAAATCAAGTTACTTAATATCAACTGGTCTTTATTCCATTTATACAGAATGTAGAACAAGTCAACACAGTACAACAACAGCAACAACAGCAGTTGCAACAAAAAGCCTTTGAAGACACTGAAGTTCTCCAGAAAGAATTAAAGGAGGAAATTGCCAAACGTACTAATGCAGAGAATACACTGGGCACCATCAAAAACAGATATTTATCTCTGAAGAGCAGAAGAGGAATAGAGCGAGTAGAGGAGAAAGAGATACTGCAGTATTACCGTGACCCAAAACTTCAGGCCAGCGTGGACGATTTTCAGAAAAAGATTCACGAAGAAGCATTGAAACGCACCAAAACACAGAGTGAGATTGAGGTCCTGAACAGAAAGATCACTAGCCTAGAGAGTGAACTTAAGAACACCAAGCCCAAGCTAGTCACAAGAGAAGTGACAGAGGTAGAGAGAGACCCTCAACTAGATGTAGAATCATCAAATATTCATCAAAACATAAACAAATTAAGTAGTGAACTTAGAGTTAAAGATCAAGAGAAGGCTAAGCTGCAAACAGAGATGACAATTTTAGAGCAAAAGAAGCAAAATATAAAAGAGAAGGTGGTGCAAAAGGAAGTGGTTAGACTTGAAAAAGATCCAGAAATGTTAAAAGCAGTTAGGACATTTGAGTTGGATATCTCAGATGAAGGAGAAAGGTGCAAGTCACTCAAGAGTGAAATCTCTCAAACCAAGAGTAATATAAATTCTCTTGAGAGACTCATCCCAACATTGGAGCCAAAAGTTGTCACTAAAGAGGTAAAAAAAGTGGAGCAGGACCCTGCACTTATAATGGAGTCCAAAGAGCTGGTGACTAAAATAGAAGAAGTGAGAAATGAGAACAAAAGTCTCATGTTTGAGCTTAGCAATCTTCAATCACGTCATGTCCAAATACAACAGTTGAAGCCCAAAGTGGAGGTCAAAGAAATCATAAATGAGAACTTCAGAGTGGCCCCTGAAACAGAAGCAGAAATGCAACGCTTGAGAAGAGAGCTTCAAGACAACAGCAGGCAGTGCTCAGACCTTGAGAGACAAATTAGCTTTGTCAAAACAGAACATGCAGCTCTTCATGCACAGAAACCCAGGGTTGAGTACAAGGAAGTAGTACAGGAGGTTGTAAAAGAGGAACGAAGTCCTGAGAATGTTAGAGAGATACAGAGGCTTTCTGATCAAGTATATTCCCTGCAAAGGAACTACAGCAATTTGCAGAATGATCTTATACATCTAAGAAAAGACAGGGATGAGTGGAAAGCTGAAAAATCAAAGGTTGAGACCAGAATTGTCACCAAAGATTTAACAAAGTATGTTGACGACCCACTTCTAGAGAAAGAAGTTGATCGTCTCAGGAGAGAGGTCCGCGAGGAAACTCAGAGGCGCAGAGCAATAGAGGAAATGGTGTTTGATCTTCAGAATAAATATATTCAGCTTGAGAGACAAAAACCTGAGGAAAAAGTTGTAGTACAAGAGGTAGTGCGTCTGCAAAAGGATCCAAAGCAGATCCTTGATCATGATAGGTTAGGAAGGAGTCTAGATGAAGAAGTGAAGACTAGGAGAAAACTAGAACTAGAGGTACAGCAGCTGAGAGCACTCATAGAAGACAAGGAGATAACAATCAGGAGCAGTGATGAAAAGCAAAAAAAGATCCAGGTGGAAACTGAGCTGAGACAAATTAAATCCAGAATTCATGAGCTAGAAACTGCCCCACCTCCTATTGAAGAGAACATAGTCATAGAGGAAGTTCTGAAAGTTGAGAGGGATCCCAAACTTGATAAACTGACAAATGGTCTTCGAACAGATATGGATAAAGAGAGCAGTGACATTGTGCGTTTAGAAAGAGATATCAGGAAATTGACACTTGACATTGAAATCTTGCAGCGAGAGAAGTCAGTTGAGAAAACCATCTATAAAGAGGTTGTTCGTGTAGAGAAAGATCAAGCACTTGAAGCAGAACGATCCCATCTTAGAGACCAGTTCCTTCAGGAAAAAAATGCCAGACGAGACCTTGAGGATGAACGCCATCGTCTAGATGAGAAACTACAGCAACAAGCAGGCAAAAAAACTACAATGTCGCTGGAGGAGACCAATCTAATTCATGATCGGGACAAGCTGCAAAGAGAAAAAGAAAACCTTCAGAGAGAACTGAGATCTTTGGAATCTGAAAGACAAAACATCACAATCTCCTTCCAACAGCATTCAAGGCTGATGAGTGAAAGAAACCAAATGAACAGGCAAAGAAGCATTAAAATGGAATCAGATGGTCAGAGGCTGGAAAGGGAGATCCTTGACGAAAAGGACAAAATTCACAAACGAGATAACATAATTAGGGAGCTGAAGAACAGTTTAAGGAAGGAGGATTCCTCTGACATGCGCACCAAAGAAGTCAATGTTTCCACAAAGATAAGCATCTTGGACCCTAACACTGGAAAAGATATGTCACCATATGATGCCTATATGCAAGGCTTTCTCGATCGCAACAAATACTTACAGTTACAAGAACTAGAGTGCGACTGGGAGGAAATCACCACAATGGCACCCGATGATGAGATATTGGTTTTGCAAGATCGCAAGAGTGGTAAACAGTACTCCATCAAAACTGCGCTAAAAGAAGGCAAGGTGACTAAATACCAACTACAACAGTATAAGGATGGCAAAATGCCTATTTCAGAGTTTGCACTTCTTGTAGCTGGTGAAAAAAAATCATTGTCATACACTCCAGTTAACAGCCAATTGACTCAACAGCTCAAAGAAGAGTTTCCTGTATGTGGTGTATATGATGTACACACAGATTCATGTGTAAATGTGCGCAGTGCCATGGGTCGAAAGATGATTGACACTAACACTGCCCAAAAGCTTCTTGAAGCACAAGCAGCCACTGGAGGTATTGTGGACATCAGCAATGGAGTAAAATATTCGGTACACAAAGCAGCTGATCGAGGTCTGATTGAGTCTAGTCAGCTACAGAGGTTACTAAATGCTCAAAAGGCCTTCACTGGAGTTGAGGATCCTATGACCAAAGAACGCCTGTCGGTTGGAGAGGCTGTACAAAAAGGCTGGATGCCTAAAGAAAACGCCATGAGATACATGGAGGCACAATTTCTGACAGGTGGGTTGGTCAACCCCAACAAACCAGGTAGAGTTAACATTGTGGATGCAGTCAGCTCTAAAATGATTGACAGTACAATGATGAGAGAGCTTCAGGAAGAGATCAATTATGCAAAAGAGCTGACTGATCCAATCACAAAGGAAAAGATCAACTACAAACAGGCTTTGGCTCGCTGTAAAATAGACCCACTCTCAGGCCTTCCAATGTTTCCTGCTTCCTCCAAAAATTCTGTCTAAACTTCCTTATATTTCAGTCATACATAGCCACTCATAGTCTACATTGGTTAACATAATGTATTAATTAAGTACATCAACTTGTTTCTGTACTGTCAACATAACCGTTTCTCCTTGTCACAAAAATGTGTGTTACAGTTTTTTACAATTGTTTTGTCACACATTTCAGAACCCTGTTGTCAATTTTCAAAACTTTAGACCAAAAATTCACAACCATTGCCAAAATTGCACATATTTTTAAATGGCAATACAAATAAGTCAAAGATACTTTGTTTATTGAACTAAAATCACCTTTTCAATATAATACAATTTAACATCAAATTGATCCCATTTCAAAATGCAACTCAAACATTACGTTTGAAATAACTGTGTATTCATTTAATTAACACAATGTAACTATCAACTGATACAAACACTCAAAATAATAAATAACTTGCATTGCTCTTGATTTATGGAAGCTCATGTACAATATTTAAAGTTTAGATGATGAAAATTTCAGGATACATTAAATGACATGTTACCACAGAAGATGACCATCTGGACTACATTATCTATGGATTTCATCCTTATTCATTCCTATTCCATATATATGGTTTCTATGTTCCATTTACCACTTTTGAAGACAATGTTTTCATCCTTGTCATTACTCTATGCAAGAAAGCAGACCAATGTCAGGCCTGAATTGGCATTGACACAAGGTTCTTTCAAAGATGTTTGACTAAGAAAAACACCACTGTGCTGTGAAGATGAACCTGTGACCAAATTAAGACCAGACTGATGGAAACACAGATGCCAAAAAGTGATCAGATATATGGAAATATATGCAAATTGCATGTGACATAATTCATTTGGATTTGACATATATAAAATATATGTCATACATGTCATATGTCATACATACATTTTTTGCAAAAATTGCCATTTTTCAGCAATTATAATTACAAATATGTACATATATGTTACATAAATAAATGACCTATTATGTTATATATTTTACCTACAAATATATGACCTATAATTTATATAGGTGTCCATATGGCTGTTTTTAAAATTTATTTATTTTTATTCATTTTCCAGCGTAGTCCCTTGTCAGACTATTCCAGCATATATTTTACACAGCAAATGCCCCTCCAGCCACAACCCAGTACTATAACTATATAACTATATATATATATATATATTTATATATATATATATAGT
>CAIGQQ010030446.1:42120-52994 GCA_903798035.1 Danio albolineatus | reverse complement strand
ATATATATATATATGTATATATATATATATATAATGTTTGATATTTGATATATATATGACATTTTATATACAGTATGTGAAACACAAATGTAGTTTGCATATGTTGCCATATATGATGCCATATATCAGGAAGTCAGAATATCACATTGAAATGGGACGTGCTGCAAGAAACACTTTTGCTAGCTTTACTTTTTTTTTTGCACAGTGTATCTTGTGTGCTGGTGATCTAAAGTTACGTTCCTGTAGTATTTGTATGATAAAAGGAATATGTGAACCAATGAATTTGCAAATGTAAGGTTTGTCTAAAGAAATGAAAACAACATGCAAAGTTTTGAACCCTGGAAAGTCTGTGATAAAAGTAGTTTAGACTGTTCAGAGTTTTGTGTCTAGAGTTTTGAAAATTGACATCAGGGTTCTGAGTTTGTAGCAAAACGATTGTTAAAACAATTTAATTGTATAACTAGATAAAAACTGTTTTAAGATTACTTAACAACAAAAACCTTTAAAAGTTGTAAGTAGTCATAATCAGATATATGTTGTAAATGTACAGTCTAGATCTGATCAAGATCTATAAAGAATCCACTTTATATCTCAGGTGCTATAATATTTGCCAATTTGACTATAGTACATAAATTGAACTAATAGAGTCTTTTAAAAATTGTGTTGAAAAATAGTGTTAACTATTAACTCATTTATGTAATGGTCAGAAGAATTGTTCCACAAAGTTAAAACATATTTATCCAAAAAAAAAAAAAAATGTTATTCTGTTTATTTACATGGTCTTTACGATTTTTGTCCTTTCTAAAACTGCTGTTGTGAATCTTTAAAATAATAAAAAGTACAATAAATTACTTGTCTTGTCCTTAAGTCTACTTTGTTTCTACTTAATGAAATCAACACACCAGATGAATCTGTCATCAAATGTATTAGTTCAAAGGAAACATAAAGCATTTTAGTTAGCAATACATACTATGGTTGTTAAAAGTATCGAGTTTGGTACCAATCAGTTTTGAAAATTTTTATAGCACCCATTTGAGTACATTGAGCACGTTATTAAACAACTGATTGGCCATTGTGTTCACATGCTCAAAAAAGTGCAAACACAATTACTTAGACACTGGAGCATTTCAAAAGCCACGCAGATCAGCTGGTCTGTCTATGAGCTGACAAGAGTGATCAGCTGATGGATTGAATGATCTACAGTACATGGCTATGTGGTTGCACTTGGTGAAGAAAGGTCAACCAGTGACCTTCACGGCCATTTACAATCATTTCTGTTAAACATGATAGGCAATCAGCAATGTTTAAGTATGGGCTCAAATACTAGCGAAATATCGTTTTGAAAATTTAAACTCATACTGACATATTTGCACTAGCAAATCCCTCTGTGGTTTGGGACAATTACTGATAATGATACTAAATGCTGCTTTGTTTACAGATAGTATGTGTACATTTCATCTTCTGGTTTCCCTTTGTGGAATGAGAAAACAAATTTCTGCCCCGACATGTGCAGAGACATATGTTCTCAAGCAGGCACGTACTCACTTGTTTCAGTTGGCTGCCATCCATTTGTTCACATGAAATTAGTGAAACACACTGTTATAATGAAAGTTTAGACCATTTTTAAAAATATTATCTCTGTTATTCATATTAAATATGACCAGAGCATCTGATTTGGCAAGGAAAGGCTGTTACTCTAGTTTTTGTCACAGGTAAAAAAAGGATGAACTCAAATGCAGAACACAAAATCTTTATTTAGGAGTGAACCTCAGAAGAAACAAAACATCAGGGAAACCCCCGTCGGGTGAGTGCCGAGGAAGTTCCGTGGAGAACAGTGCAAAAACAACGGGACTCCGCCAGGCCGTGGAAAACAGTCCAAAAAACAACGGGACACACGCTCACTGGCAGTCCTGGACACAAATACTAGGTGAGTAACAGAAAGATATGCGCACACACACACCATCGATAACATACTGACAAACATGAAGGGAAATGACGTGGTATAAATAGGAAAAGAGGGAAATGAGAGACAGATGGAGCAAATTAGCTCAAATGACCTGTGTCTCCATGACTTAGAATAAAAGCAGGTTACTAGAGGTAATCTGTAACACAACAGGAGGAGAGAGCGAGAACACCAGGTACGGTGACAGTTTTAAACATGCCACCAGATGAAAGAGAATGAATCTGCATTTTTAATCTTCAGATTCACACAACGCAAATCCAATTTTTTTTTTTAAACGTGTTTTAATTAATGAAACATTGCAAATGTAGTTTATAATGTAGTAATGTAATGAAATTTTTTAATGTAGTAACCTTGAAATTAGATTTAGTTGTGGATATTAAGATAATTTAGCTATATTTAATCATGTTTCACAGTTTATTCAGGCTAATAATATGCAAAAACAGTCTTGTAATCAGGATATTAAAATAAAATTCTCAGGTCATCTACAACTTCACTGAACAATAGTCACTGAATCAGTGTTAATTCGATTTAGGATTTCATCTTAGGACTGAAATTCCATTTTAATTTTAGTCATATTTTAGTCTTCTGAATCATTTTAGTTTAGTCTAGTTTTAGTTGACTAATATTCATAAGATGTTAGTCAATTAGATCTACTCTAGATTTAGTTGACCAAAATAGATTTTGTTTAATTTTAGTGTAAATTGATTAAATATTGCATACATTTATTTATACAAAATATTCTAACTTGAAATTAAATAAAAGAGTCTAACTAAAATATGGAATATACAGTAGCATTGTTTATCTATATTATAAGTAATATATTAAATTATGTGTCGGCAATCAATCCACATGTAAGAGCAGTGGCCTACTGAAAATGCTGTTGCAATTAACGTGGTAAACCTCTAGCCAGTTTGTTGAATAGTTTCAAGCCATTAAATCTTGAAAGGGCTAAAAATAGTTTCAGTCCACTTTGCAATTTCAGCCTATACCAAGCTTTACCGCCGTAGTTGGTGTTGCAGTACATGGTGCCAAGCTGATTAAATGAGTAGAGTAGTGTGATGTGAGAATATGCTCAAGAATACAAATGTGAAGAACAGCTGTGATGAACAAAAAGCCAGGAGTTGGGAATAATGCCAAACAACACAGCAATAGTAAGTACAATCAAATAAATAATACAAAAAATAAAAGTATGCTAAATCATTCATTTATTTTCTTTTCGGCTTAGTCCCTTTATTAATGTGGGGTCGCCACAGTGGAATGAACTTCCAACTTAGCTGCAACCTATCTCTGGGAAACATCCACACACACTCATGCACACACACTGCGGACAATTTAGCCTACCCATTTCACCAATACCACATGTCTTTGGACTTGTGGGGGAAACCGGAGCACCCAGAGGAAACCCACGCAACCACGGGGAGAGCATGCAAACTCCATACAGAAATGCCAACTGACCCAGCCGAGGCTCAAACCAGAGACCTTCTTGCTGTGAGGCGATCAAGCTACCCACTATGCCACCGTAGGGCCAAACATAAGAAAAATCAAACATAAGAAAAACAAACAAACAAAAAAACAAGGAATACACAGTATAATTACAATCAATACAAACTACATAAAAACATTGAAAAAGAACAATGTTTAATATCTTAGTTACTTTTTGTTAGAAGAGATAGAGAGATTTTATATAATTTATGATGTCTATCTATGCAAGAAGATTTTTAAAGTTTTTTCAGTTGTTTTGCCACAAATTTCTAAACCCTGGTGTCAATTTTCAAAACTCTAGACACAAAATTCACAACCATAGCTAAAATTGCACATTTTTACAAAACTATTAACTCTTTTTTTTTCAAATGATTGGATACAATTCACAAAAGTCAAAGATACTTTGTTCACTGAACTAAAATCACTTTTTTTTAATATAATACAATTATACATCAAATTGATCCAAAGGATTCATTTAATTAACATGATGTAACTATCAACTGATACAAGCACTCAAAGTAATAAATAACTGTTGCATTACTCTTTATAAAATCACTCTTTACATTTTTCAACCATATCATATATATATATATATATATACAGGGCTATATGTTACATTAACTTTTCTGATCACCAGCCACTGTGGCTAGTAGATTTCTAACATTACTAGCCACTTGCCATTTTCACTAGCCACACTTTTGTTGTTAGGAAAATATATTTTATAGGCATAAACTTGACTTTGACATTCGAAAATTACTTGATTTGGACTTTGTGTTGTCCACATGCCTCCACATTCATTTCACTGTTCTGTGTTATATATGAACTTTTGTATGAGCAAATGGGTTGTGCTGCATTGCAATTAGTTTTTATTTCACATGACTTTTCAGGGCTCAAAATTAAGAATTTACCAAATTTATCTTTGATCACACCAAAAATAATTATTTATTAGCCACACATTTTAAATGTGTCAAACAACCAAAATATAGCTGTATAAGTGCTCGTTTTAATTCAACAAAATTATCTTAATAAATTCACATTTAAAAATATTTATTGCCATGTATCTAAAATATGCACAGTAATCTGTCCTGGCTAAAGGTCCCAGAACACAGTACACACAAATGGGTTGTTAATGTCATATTTAAAGCAATGTTATTGTAAAAAAAAAAGATAATTCAATTATAACAAAAATAACTGTGAGCAAAAGAAAGCATGTAAAAAAACATCCCGTGAGTGATAATGAAATAATGATCAGGCGCACACAGTTAATGTTAGGCCTGTTAAAAATCTGTTCAAAGAATAATTAAAACGAAAGCAGTGACCGCTGCCGCTTCCTAAAGGATATATATATATTTTTTTTCTTAAAAGCAGCAGGACTGTGTGTGCACGATCACCGCTTTTTGTCCAGTCTTTTTCAAAGAGAACCCATCGCACCAGTTGTGTTTCCTCTTGGCACGTTTGCTTTGCGCAAGTAAACGGGAGTGGTATTTTGGTAATAAGATGTTTTTTCTTGCTCACGCAAACACAGTTATTTTTGTCAATCATGCTGCTTCTTGATTCTAAGATCATATTCGCATGAATACTAGGCCATCCTTATTGTCGAACCCTGCTTTTAAGAAAACTAGGCCTACCATTTAAAAAATATTTTCAGCCGACCAGAGTGGCTAGTGACGGTGGCGGCCTAACCCGTCAGTCTAACCCGCCACAGCATATATCTACTGCTGTAGACGGGTGTTAATGTAAAGCTCTGTATGTATATATATATATATATATATATATATATATATATATTTATATACAAAATGTATATATGAAATCCAAATGCAATTTGCATATGTTGCCATATATCATGCCATATATAAGCTTTCGATATGGGGATGTGCAGTGAGAAAGAGTTTGGTTAACTTTATTCAGTTGTATTTTAAAAATTGAATAATTACAACTTTGGTTCAGGGATTTCACTGTCTGTACTGTTCTCTCTGCACTTACAGTAAATAAATACTCATTATGTGTAAAACATAAAAACCCATATCATATATTTTAAACAATATTTAATGATTGTTAATAATTGTTTATTGAAACGATGTGTATCTTGTGTGTGTGAGAGAGATAAAGTTGTGTTCCTGTAGTGTTTGTATGATAAAAGGACTATGTGAACCAATGATCCTGCAAGACCTCTTTAAAGAAATGAATCCAACATGCAACGTTTTGAACACTGGAGAGCCTATGTTAAAAGTAGTGACTGTTTAGAGTTTTGTATCTAGAGTTTTGAAAACTGTCCTCAGGGTTTTGAAATTTGTAGCAAAACGATTGAAAAAAGTTGCAAGCTGCAGAGAAAAAAAAAGCATTTTCATGCTGCCTCTCAAAAGCAAAAAGTCCAAACATCTTTAAAGCTCTTTAAAACTGGCAGATATCTTACCAAAGTTTCTGTGTATGAATTCAGTGCCAAAAAAGATGCACAACAGTTTCTGATTGTTAGTCACAAAAGGTACAGCACTCATCTATACTCATTTTAAAGATTGACACAATAAAGGATTTAACAAGATAACATTGATGAAAAAGCTTCAATGATATCTCTTTAACCTTATTTACTAAAAAAATATTTGTTAGGGAGTGTCCTAACCTTTTTCCACAAAATATTCTCCACTTCCCTATTCTACTTTGAAACAGCATGAGGAGTGGAAACATATTCATTAAGAAAAAGGTGGCAAATATTTCTGTAATATTTCAATATTTCAAACATATACTGCCTACATGTGTATCAATCGGGTTTGGATTATGCATTTCAGAACTTAACATTGTCTTAAACCTTAAGTAACATAATAACACTATTTGGAATAGCATCAAATACAGTAGCAAACTGTTTTGGAGTAATTTTGTGAGAGAGAAAGTATTGATAGGTAAATAAGTGACCATTGTGATAAATAAGAATAAGATAGAATAGTTTTGATAGAAAAAGAACTTAAGTTTGTACTAAATATTCTTATTATTACAAATGAAAAAGGATTTTTAAAGTAATTTCTCAACCAGTTGACTAGCATAATTTAATGTAAAATAAACAAAATTAAGACCACCAACATTGTAGCTATTGGAGATGACAGAATTTTTAAAGTAGTGTGTCTTATTTTTTCAAATGAAGTTACATAAATGTTGATCAGTCTTTTAACACATTTTATTAGGTTCTAAATTGATAGCTGCATGTTTAACAAAAGATACCTTCTGCCGTAGAGAGAAAAATCCTTCCTTTTAGAGATAAATCTCTTTGAAGCAACTGATTTCGTTTGGTTTTCTCTGAGACAGGCAGGAAATTTAAGTCACATCCAAGTTTTCAATTTTTGGATATTAATATTCCAAGGTATGTTATTGTTTTTTAACTTGAATATTACTTATACTAGAAACAGAGTTGCTTAATTGGCATCAATTCACATTTAAGCAGATTGAGCTGAAGCCCAGAGGCATTGGAGAATGTTTTAATTGTATTAATTGCTAAGAGAAAGTTTTTTTTAGAAAGAGGATAGTATCATCAGGCAGTTGACTGATAATAATCTCCTTGCCCATAATATTAATACCTTGCAAGTTACTACTCTTAATGTAACTAATAATTGAGTGGTCGATTTTAACAAATATGGGTAAATGGAGCACCCCTGACTGGAGTTCCCTGATGCAACTCAAATCTTGGAAAGATGCCACACTTGAGTTTAATGGAGGGATTCTCATAAACAGAGTTTTTACTGTCATATAGAGTTTTTTACTATGTCGTCCAAAGCCAAACATTTCCAAAGTTTTAAAAATGAAACCATGCTCAAAAGAATCAACATTTTTAGCTTTATATTTGTATTATTACAGGATACAGAAAGCTATCTCCAAACTGTATCATCTAATGTAAAATTAAAATCACCACCCAAAAGTATATGTTTTGTAATACAGGTACACAGTTAATGGCTGTTGTCATGACGACCGGTTCTTTCGGTTCGAAATAGCCAAACGTCAGTCTTTGTCCATGAAGACCAAAGACCGGCATATTTGTTAGTGATGTTTCACACCAATGATTTACTTTTCGATTTGATACTGAGTAAAATTCAGTCTGTTTTCGGCAATAACTTTGTTTGTTTATTTATTTATTGCCACATTGGCAACTTATGTCTAATTCATAAGTTCATAAAACATTACATGATAAGAAGAACTTCATATATCAATGAGAGATAATACACAAATATATAAATAGAAATAAATAAACTGTATATTAAAAGTTAAATCTGAATTTTCAATTTAATATTTTATAAATAACTTACAATTCTTCCTGGTGATACCTTTTTTAAAAACATCCATCAAAGTGTTTTCATTATAAAGATCTTATCAAATGATTCTTAAACTTTCATACTCTAATAGAATATGTTTTATGTTGAAAGCAGTTTGACAGTGATTACATGTTGGTAGTGCCTCATTGTTCAATAATAACAAATGAGTCAACCGAGAGTGACCAATTTGGCATCTGGTATAAACAATCTGTTTATGCCTGATCTCAAAAATAAAATTTGAAAAAGGGCTTTGATGTCTATGTGGGTTGATTTTATGTAGTTTATTATTTATGCAGCTGTTCCATTCCATTTGCCTTTAAAAAAAAACAAAAAAAAAAAACTAATTGTAGGTTTCAGATTGTCAGGAGAAATTAAACAGTCTGTCACTCTCAGAAAAATTACTTGTTTTGCTGTCTCATCTGCCAGTTCATTACCACATAGACCCATATGACCTGGAATCCAGCACAAAATAATGTTGAATTGTTTATTTTCTATATTTGTCATTTTTCTTCTTATCATGGAATTTATGGGGTGGTCACGCTTAAACGATTGAAGTACTTGAATACAAGATTTAGAGTCTGCAGATTCAAAAGTTTTGTTGTATTTGTTCTTAAGCCAGATTTATTGCATTAGATTCTGCTGTGTAGATTGATCTTTCTCCTGGGATCCGAGTACTAAAAACATTTTTTTTAAAACTACTGCAGCATATCAGGGAAATTATCATCATCACCTGCCATCATGAGATGTATACTAATGATAATATACATATATTATTGTCCATTGATCTGTGTTATAAATGCATTTGCTGTATGATTCAAATAATTTCAATCCTAATTTATATAAAAAATTGCAGTATTTGGCATATTACCTGTTCAAATATAGGCTAGGAAGCAAGGCGAGGTTTGTAAACCGGTTTGAGCATATGCCTTTTGCTTTTGGTTAGGGCTGGCCCTAACCAATTTGATGCCCTAGGCAAGATTTCATGTGGCATCCCATCGCATTGCAGTAAATTCCACTGTTATTGTATTGTATTTTTACATATGACTATCACTTATTTAGTGTAGGATCTGACATATAGCTGCACTGAAAAGACATGAGGTGAGGCAGGCAGTAGCTCTTCCGCAATGAAGAGGGCACGCGTGAGGTCACGTTTATACTTGTTCGGTGGTTGCTCTTCTTTTACGTAGTCAAGTAAAGTTCAATAGGCATTTTTCACACATGCGGGATTGGAATGCGGAAGAACCATTAGTTGTGTAAAGCGGTTTCTGGTCTTAGCAACAATGGCTGCAGCAACATCAAGGTGTCGCTGTAGTGTCCCTTATTGCTCTATGAGGTTTCACGTGTTTTCCCAGCTGTAAAAATGGCAGGACGAAATGGGTGCATGTCATTCGGCGCGATCAGTCTCTGACTTTTAACATCCTCCAAGGCAGCACATATGTTTGCAGCCGACAATTCACTGAGGCTGATTACAGTTCCGCCACTGACCGAAAGTGCCTCAGAAAAGGGGCCATCCCCTCCCAATTCCACTGGAATAACTTCGGGAGACTCATCACGAGAGTCAGTGTACGACAGAATCGTAGATTGACGTGGGCTTGACCCTTCTCCAATCTGTTCTTCTGATGATGCTCAAAACTGTGACATAATTTCTAAAGTACCACCAAAAGCTGGATCAGACCACGACTATGCAGTCACTCCTCTTCCAGGTGACTTATGTTAAAAACAATATTAGTACATTTTAAAAAAGTGATCCTTAAACTACAGAGAAAACATTGATGAGATCCACCAAACAAGGGGAAGGGGGTCGCTGCAACTGCAGCATGAACAACTATCCCCTGCACTAGAAATTTATTTCTTCCAAAATTTAGGGTTACTGAGTTGGAAAATGTGCAGGGATTGTGAAATCCTGAACTTTAATTTTAACTTTAACCCTAACGTTAATTTATTAACTTATAGTGTAAAAGATTAGTTTTATGAACATTTTTTTCCAGTTTCTTAAGTTTTTTTATTTTCTAAGGTAACCTGCAGTGAATATGGCTCCTCACGCTTTCTTATAGACCTAAAACATCTACCAGATGTGCGTTTGATACTCTGTGAAAAAGGACTATAAAGGCGGTTATTTGGCAAGATCTGGCAAGATGGCAGACAGGGTACATTGCATGTTTTGAACTCTCTAAGACTGTCCCAGGTTTTTATATACATTTCGCAGAACTCTGTCATGCTAGCTAGCATTTCAAAGGCAAAATTCAACGTGGCAGAAATCAAAGACTGCAAAACTCAAATACAGTCTTATGTTAGGGACATATCAGCCTTAAAAAAAGACAACACATTTTTAAAGAAACGTGTCTTAGAGATTGAGTGCTACAAATGCCGATGGAATCTTAGAATTCCTGGGCTTAAAGAGAAGCAAGGCAAGGACATACACATGGCAGTTGTTGAATTACTGGTCAAAATCACACCATCTTGGTCTTCAAGCGTTAATCAAATGTGGATTCGATTCATCGAATAGGTTGATGGGAAGAAAACAAAACAAGGCATGTCAACATTCAGTTCACTCAGAGGATTCACCTAGATTTACTGTAGAGAACGACCAAAAATTACGTTATCTGCAAAGAGCTTTGAATCAACCTTATCGAGGACCTCTGCAAAACTGACTGGGAGACCTGGAAAGAGAAATGCTGGAAAATGGCATTATACAGAGGTGGTGATAGTAACATTAACGGACAGAAAATCTCTTAAGAATACGAAAGGTATATGTTCACAACAAAGTCATTGTTTAGCTATTACAAAAAAAGTGGGCAGTGTATATTTAACATATTAAGTTCAAGTTTAAGAGATGTGCCATGGGAGCCTTTTTCCTAATTCATTCAAAAGTCAAGTCTGAAATGTATTCAGAACGAAATGGTGAAAATTTTTTGGAGAACCCAGCGGGGAGACAAAATTATATTTGATCATGGATCCACTAGATCAGCAGGTGTGGGAATCTTGTTCTGTAACTCATCTTGGAAATTAGTAACATGTAGATTTAGAAACAACATCCATTGGATAATTTGCATTCTGAACACACAACCAATTTTACATTTTGGTCAATTTCTGGTTTATGTCTATATGTCTATATGTCTATATATATATATATA
>CAIGQQ010030445.1:53095-67919 GCA_903798035.1 Danio albolineatus | reverse complement strand
CAAAATACACATATAATGCGCAACAAAAATAAACTTCAATCGTAACAATACCGCAACAATATTTCTTTGGTCTGATGGACCCAAAGAATCAAAAAAAGAGTTAAAATGCAAATCTCTCAAAGCCATTTGATACTTTCTCCCAAAATTAGCATTTAACTCCTGTATGTAGGCTCTGTAATTTTACGACGAATAAGTTCTTTTCATTTCTTTAAAGTGGAATAACTGAACATAAACATAGGAGGCTGAGAAAAATGCTCATTTTAGGAGAACATTTCAGACCCCTTTTGGAGGATTTTGCATCTGAACTATCCAAATACGACTACTGGACAGACAGTAGTTATTGTATCTTGGTGCCATCAGTGTTTAAAAAGAGCTTGTGTGTTCCCACTTTCTCGTGCACAGATCTGCTATTCTCTAGCAGAGGCAATCTACTGTTCGTAAAAACATAACTGATATGCTCTGTTCTTTTCTTATAGAATTGACAAAAAGCTATGTTTGTGCAACCAAAACCTTGCTGCATTCAATAGCTCTATATAAAAATATTTAGTCGTTTTGTAAGGCCCCGTTTAAAAAACAGCGTTTTAGCATGAAAACGATCCGCGTCCACACTAGAGTATCTCAACAGATCTCCCTCCACCAGAAACGTATATCACGCGACCATTTGCGCACCATTCGCGCACTCTGGGCATGCGCGTTCAAGTATAAACAGGAAGCACTTGTCTCGCTCGGCATTTGGTTATTGTTAGTCAACAAACGCTGGTTGATCGATGAACGCGATGGTAAAGAAAGCAAGAGAGGTCTTTTTGAGGACAGACGACGAGGTTGAGTTGTTACTTAAAGTAACAAATGAATATAAAACATCCATGGCTATTGAAAATACAGTGTTTACAGTGAAGGCTGGTCTGCCGGTGACGTTATAGCTATGTGCGCTTGACGAATAAGGAAAGGATACGCAATGACCCAAAGCCCCAATCACGTAGCGGATCTCAGCAGCCACGCCTCTGTTTTCAAAGGTATGCGTTTCCCTCCATCCACACTGAGACGCAGCAGCAGCGTTTTAGAATGAAAACGGCCTCTCCAGGTGTTTTCAAAACGCTACGTTTTCGCAACTCGAAAACTCCGGCGTAGTGTGGACGGATGACGTAACCATAGCAAAACTTATGCGTTTTGAAATGAAAACGCATTAGTGTAAACGGAGCCTAAGTGGCAGCGGTAGCCCTGCTCACTCTAATGAATTTAGGTTATTATAATTGATCAAAGAGCATTTTACATCAGTATCAGTAATTTCCTCAATTTTTTCTTTTCTACTTATATAAAGTGCTATCTTGCTTCACCCAATAAAAGTTAAGCAACTGACATTCATATGAATGTTTTCGAGAATACTTAAAACCACAAATAACATTGAACATTTCCTCAAACCATTCAAACAGATCTTGTAGAAAATGGCCTTAATCTATTACAGCAGTGTTTTTCAACCACGTTTCTGGAGGACCACCAGCACTGCATGTTTTGGATGTCTCTTTTGTCTGTCACACTCATTACAGATCATTCAGTCTCTGCTAAAGAGTTGAGGATGTAAATCAGGTGTGTTTGGTTAAGGAGATATGGCAAATATCCAGAGCTGGTGGTCCCCCAGGAACGTGGTTGGCTGTACTACAATACATGAAGGCATGGAACACTGTTTTTCTTTGCAGACAAAAAGAACATTGATGATTAACTTCTTAATTCATTATTAAAACAAAACATTGACAGCTATAATTCCATGCAAATCTTCTGCTTTTTTACTTAAAGGTGAGTTATAAAGTGATCCCCATTCAGGTCTTGAACTTTCAGTTAATTTAAGACATTACTCCAAGGTTTGTCTGCTTAATATCTAGGCATTTCTCATTGAAAGTTTTAACACAACATTTAAACATTGCTTTACCCAACTTTTCCCCACCAACATTAAACTCTTACACCTTAAAAAAAAAGAAAACCACCACACAATTTCAAATCAGGTGTAAAATGTAAAGTAATTTACTAATAATTTAGTTCTAATACTTTTCGTGTTGAATTCATTTTCAACTTCTTCTCTGTCATTGCAATGGCGTCAGATAATATTTAGGTAACATGGATACATACAACATATTAGGCTGGGTCAGTTGGCATTTCTCTGTGGAGTTTGCATGTTTTTCCAGTGTTGGCATGAGTTTTCTCCGGCTGCTCCGGTTTCCCCCACATTCCAAAGACATGCAGTACAGATGAAATGAATAAAGTAAATTGGTCGTAGTAAATATGTTTGTATGTATGTGAACGTGAGTTTATGGGTGTTACCCAGTACTCGGTTGCAGCTTGAAGGGCATCCACTGTGTAAAACATATGCTAGATAAGTTGGCGGTTCATTCTGCTGTGGCAACCCCTGATGAATAAAGGGACTAAGCTGAAGGTAAACGAATTAATGAATGAAAATCATGTTGAAAAACTAAAATGCTGAATTGTTTATTTACAATGTACTGCACATAACTGAAGGGCTTCGCAGTAGCGCAGTGGGTAACACAATCGCCTCACAGCAAGAAGGTTACTGGTTTCATATCTTAGCTGGGTCAGTTGGCATTTCTATGTGGAGTTTGCATGTTCTCCTCGTGTTGGCGTGGGTTTCCTCCGGGTGCTTCGGTTTCCCCCACAAGTCCAAAGACATGCACTATTAAATTGGGTAAGCTAAATTGTCCGTCGTGTATGTGTGTGAATGAGTGCATGTGGATGTTTCCCAATGATGGGTTGCAGCTGGAAGGGCATCCGCTGCGTAAAACACATGCTGGATGGGTTGGTGATTCACTCCGCTGTGGTGAGCCCAGATTAATGAAGGGACTAAACCAACAAGAAAATGAATAAATGAATGAATATAACTGATGTACAGCTTTCACAATCGACAAGTCAAATGGCACTTCTTGATGCAGCAGCTGACTCTTCAGTTGCAGTGTTATTTCTGAAGTTCTCCTGAGATCACGTGGCTTTATATGACAGCACAACATGACTGTCATGCAGTGCAATTTGAGGCTCAAGCTGGAGCACATTCAGCTGAGGGTTTCTACCTTGCTCTACACAGAATGGGTTTTCTTGGATTTCCTCAATGCTTTCACACTGTTAAATATGGTTGTTGGTGAAAGACATAAATAGGTTGCCATCAATAAATCAGATTTTTCTTTTCTTTTTTGAGAATTTTTACATGATTTTTGGCACAAAATAAAATGCCATGATCCTGCTTTGCTTGCAAAGACAGATGCTTATTTTATTCCCAACCATGAAGCTAATATGTATTACCAATTCACCTGCTTATTATTGACTGCTTTAAAATGTTTCATTAGTATATGTTATATGACCTTTTGCCTTGTAATTGGCCTCTGACTTTACCAATTATTTTGCAGTGTGTTGCAGGTATCAAAATCTAAATTTGTTTATATTTCCAAATACAATTAATTTTCCTTACTGAAATTGTTTTTATTACATACAAATTTATACATGCACAATCATTACAGGTTTGTGGTTGCTATTAAAAAGGTATTATAAATTGTTAAACTATGTAGTTACATCCTGTTTAGGCAAATTAATACAGCTCTTTATCCATCAATATCTTGTATTCTACAGAGTGAAGAAAGGACTTTACAGCGCAATGAGCAGCTATTGGCTGATATGAGAAAGCGAAGCACTACAATCATACCACTAAAACTTCGCCGCACTCCTCCAAGCAAAACTACTACGGTTGAGTCTCTATGTGACTGGAAAACTCCCAAGGTTACAATCTCTAGAGAATTTTTTTTAAAATAAAGCTAATTAATTTTCTATTAATCTGTTCATTTCTATTAATTAAAATATTATTTTGTAAATTAATTATTTTCAGGCCACATTAAACAGAGGAGAGCTGTTCAATCTAAAGTCCAACACAGACAATGACAACTGGGAAGTTCAGTCCAGTGATGGGGCAAGCCAAAAATTTCCTGGTGTTTGCTTTATGATTCCTCCACCTGATCATGAGGCTATCAACCGAGTTGACCTGTAAGAATAAAAAAATGCTTATCACACTCCAAAACATTCAATTTTTGAGTCTGTATGATATGCTAATGTTAAAAACAAGGCAATAACAACTTAACATACCAAGAATAACGAATTTCTGTTTGTATGAGCAGGCTTGGAAAGGAGTTAGAAGATTTAAAGAAAAGACGGGTTGCTCTGAGAGCTTCGCTGAACAATCAACAATCCAAAACCACTTTATCACAGGCTCCAGGTAATTTAAAACCCATCAAAGATTTTGAATTCAGCAATATGAACATTTAGAGATTATGGGCTCTATTTTAATGATCTAAGCATAAAGTTTAAAACGGATGGTGCAAAAGCACTAAGGGTGTTTCCAAATTCCAAATTTTGCTATTTTAAAGGTGCTGTATGTAAGTTTTTGACTCTTCTAAAGCATAAAAATAAGTACCATAATATGTTTGCAGATGTTCAAGAAACATGCCAAGTGAACATTCTTGTTTATCTGAAAAACAATGCTGAAGTCAGTTATTCTGCTTTGAAAATGGGCTACTAAGATGTCTTTGTTTTAGTTCTTTTAACACACCCACTGCCACTTTAGCCAATTATATTTCAGCACCCCGAGTTGCCTTGATGGAAAACAGCGTATATCATTCATTCATTCATTCATAAAGGCTTTTAAAGCATGCGCTCGTGACTGAAATGCGACCTTTGGTGGACAGTAGCAGACTCTGAAATGAGACACAGATTCAGAGTTTCACATGAGGAGGTTATTAATTAGCAAATAATATAAATATTATAAACGTAAACATTAGGTGAGCAGGTTACATTGTAACCCCGTGTCCTGACAACTCCACATGACGAGATTTGCAGGGATAAGCAATTTGGCTGTTTGCACTTGACGAAACAAGACAGAAATTTAAATACAGCCATTCAGAAGCACAGAACATGCACTCACTCACAAAATGGTAAGGTTTATGTTCTAATTAATACATATTAAACCTAACATTTTTATCCTTTAATTTATTTTCATTTCTAAGGGTATTAGTGTATTTCTGTACATCACTGTGTGTATTAAGCAATGTCTGTGCGTTTTGGACCTGCATAGGCACATAACTAATGTGCTCTTTAAATAATAAACTCTGACATTAGAGTAACCATTGACTTTAGATCAGCTTTTTGTTGGTCAATGGCACGGTCTATTTCAGTTGCCTCAAAATAGCAACATGACAACAACACACCTCCTTTTTAGACCAGCACACCCATGAGTGCACAAAGTGGTGCAAATACATTTGCTAACTAAACAATGTGGCACAAAACATGACACCTGCACTGGTCTGAAAAAAGTGCCGGGTGTATGATAGAGCCCAGTGTATGTCAATGCATAACAACTGTGATCTGCCATTTTCTTTGGTGTTTGAGCAGGTGAACCGTTCCGTGCACTAACTTAGTGTAAATGCACAAGCCTGAAAATTAAAAAAAAAATACAATTGTAACTAAATCACAGAGTCTATCCTTTTTTCTTTTTTTACAGTTGATTTTTAGTTATTTTTTTCCAAATTACCTTTTCATGTATTACACTATAAAGCATGTAAAGTTTACATTAGTTTGTCATTCAGCGTCAAACCATATTGCTCCTCTCCTTTTGTGTGCTAGTCTGACCAAAGGCCTGTTCAAAACACTTTGTATGACCTTTGATTAGTGTGTTTGTGTTCTGCGTATTAATTAGGATGAAATTCATTGTAGATTTATATTTAGCAAATATTTGACATTTATGTAGTGATCATAGAGGTCAGTTCACTTAAAAAATGATAATGAAGTTATTAATTACTCACCCTCATGTCTTTCCAAAACTCAGAGACCTTCATTCATTTGCAGAGCACAAATTAAGATATTTTATATTAAACAGCTCCCTGATCCTCCTCAGACAACAGTTATCCTAACTTGTTCAAAGTCCAGAAATGTACCAAAAAACATCTTCAAAACAGGCCAAAAAGTTTCAGTGGTTTGATGGTATTATTATGAAGTTTTGAGAATACATTTAAGCACACATAAAGCAAAAATAGCAAATTTACCAGGCCACACATCCACAAAAGCATGTGTCAATGCGTGTTACACTACTGATGTATCAGAGTCACATGAGGGTATCCAGGCACATTGCTCATGAACACAGGCCCTAAACTGACCCTGAGAAGAAGAATCAGTTTTATTTTTGTCATTTATTTTTTTAAATATGCACAAAAGATTTCTCATAGCTTCATGATATTTAAAAATAAACATACAATTCGGAATGACATGAGGGTGTTTAATTAATGACAATTTAATTTTGTTTTGATGAAATAACTGTTGAACTTTTTTTTGTAGTTCCTGCTCCTAGAGCTGAGGAAAATCCCAAAGCGTTAGTGCTGGCTAACCATCTAAACCAAATGGATAAAGATCTAGCTCAAGTTGAGAAGGACACTCTGAACTGTTTAAGAAGTCCATTAAACCGCACTGACCCTGCCACAGACCTTGCCAAACGTCTGCAGGAGCAAGAGGTGAGAAATTACATAGACATCTAGAAATAAAAAATCTTCTACATATGATTACTTATATTACACATAGAGTTCCAGTCACCTAGATGTCCTTTTAAGTAATTAGTAACAGCAATTAAGTAATTATTTTGTGGTATATCATAATTATTTGATTTATTTACTACAGTAAAGATTTTAGAATTCTACAACTTGATCACATCATTCTTAGCCTATTGAATACCAATTTATTACTAAATTGAATAATTTCATCGAATACATTTAATTGGCCATAGTTTATCAGTGTGTGTATGGGTGTTTCCCAGTACTGGGCTGCAGCTGCAAGGGCATCCGCTGCGTAAAACATATGCTGAAATAGTTGCTGGTTCATTTGGCTATGGCGACCTCTGAAATAGAGACTAAGCTGAAGGAAAATGAATGAATGACATTGCACACATTAAATTTGCCAAGGCTACCTGCTTGTCTAGCACCCTCAGAAAGTGTCCAGAAGCCATGTGCATTAATTTGTGCCTGCAAATGCTTTATAGAGAGTTAGTTCCAACCAGCATCAGAAGACCTTGATTGGCTGGTTTGGTTTGTTTAACTGTGGTTAGAGTTAAACTCTGCAAGACATAGCCCTATAGGAAGATGTTTAAACACCTCTGCTCCAATTTTTTTCTTCTAAGAAAGGCTTTTAGAGGATGAAGAACACTTTAATGCTGTTATACTCTGCTTAATTAACATTGCTGTTCTCCAAACAGAGAACAACTGCAGCACTCCAGCAGCTGGAAAAGCAGAGGGTTGCAGCCCAAACGGAAATGGAACCTCTACTTTCAAAAGACTTTAATGGGCCAACTTCTTCGACTTTACTCCAAAACCTCAGTGATGCCAAAAACAAACAGGACAGTCTAGCTGCTCTGATTAGTCTCTACAAAAAGAAGTATGCATAATTACAAAATTGATTATAAAGGTAATTAAATAAATATTTTAGATGTTGCAACTCTGCCTCTTTTTAACACTAGAGCAAATGCCTCTATGGTTTTGGAAAGACAGCTAAAGCAGTTGGACAACACTGTCTCAGGCTTTGAGAAACAGCTAAGTGACAATGGTGCCATTCCTGACAAGCCTGGCGCCATTCAGATACATACACAGGAGATTCAGGTGAAGTCCTTCGCTGCGTCATTTTTAAGTCATTAATCTGCATTACTTACCCAGAGTTGAGACACACTTCAAGTGTCCTTTATTAATACGAAATAACCTGTAATATTTGATAAAACCAGTCACAACCTGCCTTACACTTTTATTTGAAAATACCTGCCTGCAAGTGAATCTGTAACTCAACTTTTTAATTACCGGTATTGTATTTTAACTGTATCCTATATTATTAACCTTAACATGTCCCTAAACATAACCATATACCACATCAGAAAAGTACAAGTACAAGTATGATACATTTGCAAAAGACACCAAAAATCCATAAAGTATGATGATTTTTTTAAAGGTAAAAAATGAGTAAAACAAGGATAAAACTAATATATTGCCATTAAACCAATAAATCTTGTTTTAATAACTGATTTCAAGATTTTGCCAATATACATGAATAATACTATAATATTTTGAATCATAACAAAATACCTTGTCATTCATTTAGGGGTTAAAAAAAGACATTGCTGGTTCTCAAAATGAGATGCAAAAGCTAAGTGAGGACCTAGAGGCACTAAAGAAGCTATGCAGTTCACTTCAGCAGGGTTACCAAGAATACTGCCCTGATATACGCAGACAGGAAGCAGAAGTGAAGAATCTTCAAAGCCGATACTCCAATGTGATCAATCAGCTGAGTGAAAGGTGAGTGCTATATGTTTGCTGATGTAATCGAAAACGAAATGAAAAGTTTAATTGTTTTTGTTTCTCCTGGATGTATCAATAGTTTGGGCATTTTGTAAAATGCACTAAAATAAAGAATGTGTTTGGTTTATTCTCTTTAACCTTTATTTATTTGACAAAAAACAAAGAAAAGATTTGCAATATTTTCACTGACCAAATAAATTGTATTTTGTAGAATGATAATTTTTTTTTTAGATGTTTTACATATTTAGTATAGTGTTATCATGGTTCCTTTGTTTAAATGTTAGGGTGGTGGTTAGCATGGTTGAAGGTTGCTGGTTTGAATTGCCTGGTTGCCAGAAACTTTTGCTAAACAGGAGTGTTTAGTTGTTTGGGAATGGAGGATACTAATTAAATAAAACGGTTACACTTTATTTTAATGCTCCATTTGAGTATTAGTAGACTGTCTGCTTAATATCTGCTGCTAAAAAGACATTTAACTGAAACTTTGCAAGTACATGTCAGCTTAACACTAACCCTAACCCCAACCCTAATCCCAACCTAACAGTCTACTTATAATCTAATGAGAATTAGTTGGCATGTAGATAAAATGTAACTTAAACTCAACCAACAGACCATCAAAATAAAGTGTTCAATAATATTGTTATTACAAAAATACTGTTAAAAGTATACTGTTAAATAAGACTGGGTATCGATACCCTTTGCTTGCAAAAAAAGAAGCTGGTGACTATACCCCACAGAAATAACATAACTTTCTCACAATAGCAGATTTAAGAATAAAAGATTTAAGTAACATTTCATGACATGTTTCATGACATTATTATGTATTTTATAGCACAGCACTTTTATTCAGTGCCATTTGAGATTCCCTGCTTATTGTTTCAGAAAAATAATTTGGCTCTTTTATAACCTGTTTATTTTTATTTTAAATCTGTCCCAATATATTTATTTTTTCTTTAAATTCTTGACTTCAATTGCATTTTACAAAATGTCCCAAATGTTCCCTGCTCCCCATGAAAGTATAAGCTTAATATTATTGTTGTTGTTATTATTATTATTATTGTTTTTGTCTTTAGAGAAAGGCTTTTGCAGGAAGCTAACACAAAATATCAGGACTTTCAAAATGTGAGCCAATCACTGAGCTCGCTTTTAAATAATTTACCGGACAACAAGGTTAGCTCCAAAGATGATATGTCTCAAATCCATGCCAAGCAGAACTCTCAAAAGGTTAGATTTTTAGACTATCATACAATATATTTAATATATTAACAAAGTAACAAAACATATAACAAAGTCCTTTTTTATTATTAAAGAGGGTAATAGAAGATATACAGAGGAAAGGTGATGACATGAACAGAGTGGTTGATCTCTCCAAGGATCTCCAAAATGTACTCAACGTAAGTCTAACATTTAAAACATAAATCTGTGAAAAGCTGTTTTTTAACACTGGAAAGTGCTATTTATTTATTGTTTTGCTGAAACAGATTATGATGTGTATTCTATTGCACTTATTTTGGGGCAGGAATATGAGGTGAATTGTGATAAGTACAAAGCTATTCTTGATGACACAACTGCGACAAATGCTAAAAGGCTTCACACTTCTACCCTAGCAAGCTCTGTTGCTAAACAGGTAAAATATTAAAATGTAAGTTTGAAAAAACTCATTATATTGGTCACATACATAATTTTTTCTTTTGTTATGCTACAGGAGAAGGATCTCACTAACCAATATGCTGAGGCCGCTGCTGAGAGTGACCAGTTACTCAAACAAATAAACTTTGCAAAGGGCATTGTGACTGAGGTGCAAACAAAAAAACAAAAACAAACAAACAATGTGATTTGAGTGATATGAGTTTTAATATTATCAATGTCATCTTTTTTTAATGAAAAGTAAAAATCAAGTTACTTAATATCAACTGGTCTTTATTCCATTTATACAGAATGTAGAACAAGTCAACACAGTACAACAACAGCAACAACAGCAGTTGCAACAAAAAGCCTTTGAAGACACTGAAGTTCTCCAGAAAGAATTAAAGGAGGAAATTGCCAAACGTACTAATGCAGAGAATACACTGGGCACCATCAAAAACAGATATTTATCTCTGAAGAGCAGAAGAGGAATAGAGCGAGTAGAGGAGAAAGAGATACTGCAGTATTACCGTGACCCAAAACTTCAGGCCAGCGTGGACGATTTTCAGAAAAAGATTCACGAAGAAGCATTGAAACGCACCAAAACACAGAGTGAGATTGAGGTCCTGAACAGAAAGATCACTAGCCTAGAGAGTGAACTTAAGAACACCAAGCCCAAGCTAGTCACAAGAGAAGTGACAGAGGTAGAGAGAGACCCTCAACTAGATGTAGAATCATCAAATATTCATCAAAACATAAACAAATTAAGTAGTGAACTTAGAGTTAAAGATCAAGAGAAGGCTAAGCTGCAAACAGAGATGACAATTTTAGAGCAAAAGAAGCAAAATATAAAAGAGAAGGTGGTGCAAAAGGAAGTGGTTAGACTTGAAAAAGATCCAGAAATGTTAAAAGCAGTTAGGACATTTGAGTTGGATATCTCAGATGAAGGAGAAAGGTGCAAGTCACTCAAGAGTGAAATCTCTCAAACCAAGAGTAATATAAATTCTCTTGAGAGACTCATCCCAACATTGGAGCCAAAAGTTGTCACTAAAGAGGTAAAAAAAGTGGAGCAGGACCCTGCACTTATAATGGAGTCCAAAGAGCTGGTGACTAAAATAGAAGAAGTGAGAAATGAGAACAAAAGTCTCATGTTTGAGCTTAGCAATCTTCAATCACGTCATGTCCAAATACAACAGTTGAAGCCCAAAGTGGAGGTCAAAGAAATCATAAATGAGAACTTCAGAGTGGCCCCTGAAACAGAAGCAGAAATGCAACGCTTGAGAAGAGAGCTTCAAGACAACAGCAGGCAGTGCTCAGACCTTGAGAGACAAATTAGCTTTGTCAAAACAGAACATGCAGCTCTTCATGCACAGAAACCCAGGGTTGAGTACAAGGAAGTAGTACAGGAGGTTGTAAAAGAGGAACGAAGTCCTGAGAATGTTAGAGAGATACAGAGGCTTTCTGATCAAGTATATTCCCTGCAAAGGAACTACAGCAATTTGCAGAATGATCTTATACATCTAAGAAAAGACAGGGATGAGTGGAAAGCTGAAAAATCAAAGGTTGAGACCAGAATTGTCACCAAAGATTTAACAAAGTATGTTGACGACCCACTTCTAGAGAAAGAAGTTGATCGTCTCAGGAGAGAGGTCCGCGAGGAAACTCAGAGGCGCAGAGCAATAGAGGAAATGGTGTTTGATCTTCAGAATAAATATATTCAGCTTGAGAGACAAAAACCTGAGGAAAAAGTTGTAGTACAAGAGGTAGTGCGTCTGCAAAAGGATCCAAAGCAGATCCTTGATCATGATAGGTTAGGAAGGAGTCTAGATGAAGAAGTGAAGACTAGGAGAAAACTAGAACTAGAGGTACAGCAGCTGAGAGCACTCATAGAAGACAAGGAGATAACAATCAGGAGCAGTGATGAAAAGCAAAAAAAGATCCAGGTGGAAACTGAGCTGAGACAAATTAAATCCAGAATTCATGAGCTAGAAACTGCCCCACCTCCTATTGAAGAGAACATAGTCATAGAGGAAGTTCTGAAAGTTGAGAGGGATCCCAAACTTGATAAACTGACAAATGGTCTTCGAACAGATATGGATAAAGAGAGCAGTGACATTGTGCGTTTAGAAAGAGATATCAGGAAATTGACACTTGACATTGAAATCTTGCAGCGAGAGAAGTCAGTTGAGAAAACCATCTATAAAGAGGTTGTTCGTGTAGAGAAAGATCAAGCACTTGAAGCAGAACGATCCCATCTTAGAGACCAGTTCCTTCAGGAAAAAAATGCCAGACGAGACCTTGAGGATGAACGCCATCGTCTAGATGAGAAACTACAGCAACAAGCAGGCAAAAAAACTACAATGTCGCTGGAGGAGACCAATCTAATTCATGATCGGGACAAGCTGCAAAGAGAAAAAGAAAACCTTCAGAGAGAACTGAGATCTTTGGAATCTGAAAGACAAAACATCACAATCTCCTTCCAACAGCATTCAAGGCTGATGAGTGAAAGAAACCAAATGAACAGGCAAAGAAGCATTAAAATGGAATCAGATGGTCAGAGGCTGGAAAGGGAGATCCTTGACGAAAAGGACAAAATTCACAAACGAGATAACATAATTAGGGAGCTGAAGAACAGTTTAAGGAAGGAGGATTCCTCTGACATGCGCACCAAAGAAGTCAATGTTTCCACAAAGATAAGCATCTTGGACCCTAACACTGGAAAAGATATGTCACCATATGATGCCTATATGCAAGGCTTTCTCGATCGCAACAAATACTTACAGTTACAAGAACTAGAGTGCGACTGGGAGGAAATCACCACAATGGCACCCGATGATGAGATATTGGTTTTGCAAGATCGCAAGAGTGGTAAACAGTACTCCATCAAAACTGCGCTAAAAGAAGGCAAGGTGACTAAATACCAACTACAACAGTATAAGGATGGCAAAATGCCTATTTCAGAGTTTGCACTTCTTGTAGCTGGTGAAAAAAAATCATTGTCATACACTCCAGTTAACAGCCAATTGACTCAACAGCTCAAAGAAGAGTTTCCTGTATGTGGTGTATATGATGTACACACAGATTCATGTGTAAATGTGCGCAGTGCCATGGGTCGAAAGATGATTGACACTAACACTGCCCAAAAGCTTCTTGAAGCACAAGCAGCCACTGGAGGTATTGTGGACATCAGCAATGGAGTAAAATATTCGGTACACAAAGCAGCTGATCGAGGTCTGATTGAGTCTAGTCAGCTACAGAGGTTACTAAATGCTCAAAAGGCCTTCACTGGAGTTGAGGATCCTATGACCAAAGAACGCCTGTCGGTTGGAGAGGCTGTACAAAAAGGCTGGATGCCTAAAGAAAACGCCATGAGATACATGGAGGCACAATTTCTGACAGGTGGGTTGGTCAACCCCAACAAACCAGGTAGAGTTAACATTGTGGATGCAGTCAGCTCTAAAATGATTGACAGTACAATGATGAGAGAGCTTCAGGAAGAGATCAATTATGCAAAAGAGCTGACTGATCCAATCACAAAGGAAAAGATCAACTACAAACAGGCTTTGGCTCGCTGTAAAATAGACCCACTCTCAGGCCTTCCAATGTTTCCTGCTTCCTCCAAAAATTCTGTCTAAACTTCCTTATATTTCAGTCATACATAGCCACTCATAGTCTACATTGGTTAACATAATGTATTAATTAAGTACATCAACTTGTTTCTGTACTGTCAACATAACCGTTTCTCCTTGTCACAAAAATGTGTGTTACAGTTTTTTACAATTGTTTTGTCACACATTTCAGAACCCTGTTGTCAATTTTCAAAACTTTAGACCAAAAATTCACAACCATTGCCAAAATTGCACATATTTTTAAATGGCAATACAAATAAGTCAAAGATACTTTGTTTATTGAACTAAAATCACCTTTTCAATATAATACAATTTAACATCAAATTGATCCCATTTCAAAATGCAACTCAAACATTACGTTTGAAATAACTGTGTATTCATTTAATTAACACAATGTAACTATCAACTGATACAAACACTCAAAATAATAAATAACTTGCATTGCTCTTGATTTATGGAAGCTCATGTACAATATTTAAAGTTTAGATGATGAAAATTTCAGGATACATTAAATGACATGTTACCACAGAAGATGACCATCTGGACTACATTATCTATGGATTTCATCCTTATTCATTCCTATTCCATATATATGGTTTCTATGTTCCATTTACCACTTTTGAAGACAATGTTTTCATCCTTGTCATTACTCTATGCAAGAAAGCAGACCAATGTCAGGCCTGAATTGGCATTGACACAAGGTTCTTTCAAAGATGTTTGACTAAGAAAAACACCACTGTGCTGTGAAGATGAACCTGTGACCAAATTAAGACCAGACTGATGGAAACACAGATGCCAAAAAGTGATCAGATATATGGAAATATATGCAAATTGCATGTGACATAATTCATTTGGATTTGACATATATAAAATATATGTCATACATGTCATATGTCATACATACATTTTTTGCAAAAATTGCCATTTTTCAGCAATTATAATTACAAATATGTACATATATGTTACATAAATAAATGACCTATTATGTTATATATTTTACCTACAAATATATGACCTATAATTTATATAGGTGTCCATATGGCTGTTTTTAAAATTTATTTATTTTTATTCATTTTCCAGCGTAGTCCCTTGTCAGACTATTCCAGCATATATTTTACACAGCAAATGCCCCTCCAGCCACAACCCAGTACTATAACTATATAACTATATATATATATATATATTTATATATATATATATAGT
>CAIGQQ010030445.1:42122-52995 GCA_903798035.1 Danio albolineatus | reverse complement strand
ATATATATATATATGTATATATATATATATATAATGTTTGATATTTGATATATATATGACATTTTATATACAGTATGTGAAACACAAATGTAGTTTGCATATGTTGCCATATATGATGCCATATATCAGGAAGTCAGAATATCACATTGAAATGGGACGTGCTGCAAGAAACACTTTTGCTAGCTTTACTTTTTTTTTTGCACAGTGTATCTTGTGTGCTGGTGATCTAAAGTTACGTTCCTGTAGTATTTGTATGATAAAAGGAATATGTGAACCAATGAATTTGCAAATGTAAGGTTTGTCTAAAGAAATGAAAACAACATGCAAAGTTTTGAACCCTGGAAAGTCTGTGATAAAAGTAGTTTAGACTGTTCAGAGTTTTGTGTCTAGAGTTTTGAAAATTGACATCAGGGTTCTGAGTTTGTAGCAAAACGATTGTTAAAACAATTTAATTGTATAACTAGATAAAAACTGTTTTAAGATTACTTAACAACAAAAACCTTTAAAAGTTGTAAGTAGTCATAATCAGATATATGTTGTAAATGTACAGTCTAGATCTGATCAAGATCTATAAAGAATCCACTTTATATCTCAGGTGCTATAATATTTGCCAATTTGACTATAGTACATAAATTGAACTAATAGAGTCTTTTAAAAATTGTGTTGAAAAATAGTGTTAACTATTAACTCATTTATGTAATGGTCAGAAGAATTGTTCCACAAAGTTAAAACATATTTATCCAAAAAAAAAAAAAAATGTTATTCTGTTTATTTACATGGTCTTTACGATTTTTGTCCTTTCTAAAACTGCTGTTGTGAATCTTTAAAATAATAAAAAGTACAATAAATTACTTGTCTTGTCCTTAAGTCTACTTTGTTTCTACTTAATGAAATCAACACACCAGATGAATCTGTCATCAAATGTATTAGTTCAAAGGAAACATAAAGCATTTTAGTTAGCAATACATACTATGGTTGTTAAAAGTATCGAGTTTGGTACCAATCAGTTTTGAAAATTTTTATAGCACCCATTTGAGTACATTGAGCACGTTATTAAACAACTGATTGGCCATTGTGTTCACATGCTCAAAAAAGTGCAAACACAATTACTTAGACACTGGAGCATTTCAAAAGCCACGCAGATCAGCTGGTCTGTCTATGAGCTGACAAGAGTGATCAGCTGATGGATTGAATGATCTACAGTACATGGCTATGTGGTTGCACTTGGTGAAGAAAGGTCAACCAGTGACCTTCACGGCCATTTACAATCATTTCTGTTAAACATGATAGGCAATCAGCAATGTTTAAGTATGGGCTCAAATACTAGCGAAATATCGTTTTGAAAATTTAAACTCATACTGACATATTTGCACTAGCAAATCCCTCTGTGGTTTGGGACAATTACTGATAATGATACTAAATGCTGCTTTGTTTACAGATAGTATGTGTACATTTCATCTTCTGGTTTCCCTTTGTGGAATGAGAAAACAAATTTCTGCCCCGACATGTGCAGAGACATATGTTCTCAAGCAGGCACGTACTCACTTGTTTCAGTTGGCTGCCATCCATTTGTTCACATGAAATTAGTGAAACACACTGTTATAATGAAAGTTTAGACCATTTTTAAAAATATTATCTCTGTTATTCATATTAAATATGACCAGAGCATCTGATTTGGCAAGGAAAGGCTGTTACTCTAGTTTTTGTCACAGGTAAAAAAAGGATGAACTCAAATGCAGAACACAAAATCTTTATTTAGGAGTGAACCTCAGAAGAAACAAAACATCAGGGAAACCCCCGTCGGGTGAGTGCCGAGGAAGTTCCGTGGAGAACAGTGCAAAAACAACGGGACTCCGCCAGGCCGTGGAAAACAGTCCAAAAAACAACGGGACACACGCTCACTGGCAGTCCTGGACACAAATACTAGGTGAGTAACAGAAAGATATGCGCACACACACACCATCGATAACATACTGACAAACATGAAGGGAAATGACGTGGTATAAATAGGAAAAGAGGGAAATGAGAGACAGATGGAGCAAATTAGCTCAAATGACCTGTGTCTCCATGACTTAGAATAAAAGCAGGTTACTAGAGGTAATCTGTAACACAACAGGAGGAGAGAGCGAGAACACCAGGTACGGTGACAGTTTTAAACATGCCACCAGATGAAAGAGAATGAATCTGCATTTTTAATCTTCAGATTCACACAACGCAAATCCAATTTTTTTTTTTAAACGTGTTTTAATTAATGAAACATTGCAAATGTAGTTTATAATGTAGTAATGTAATGAAATTTTTTAATGTAGTAACCTTGAAATTAGATTTAGTTGTGGATATTAAGATAATTTAGCTATATTTAATCATGTTTCACAGTTTATTCAGGCTAATAATATGCAAAAACAGTCTTGTAATCAGGATATTAAAATAAAATTCTCAGGTCATCTACAACTTCACTGAACAATAGTCACTGAATCAGTGTTAATTCGATTTAGGATTTCATCTTAGGACTGAAATTCCATTTTAATTTTAGTCATATTTTAGTCTTCTGAATCATTTTAGTTTAGTCTAGTTTTAGTTGACTAATATTCATAAGATGTTAGTCAATTAGATCTACTCTAGATTTAGTTGACCAAAATAGATTTTGTTTAATTTTAGTGTAAATTGATTAAATATTGCATACATTTATTTATACAAAATATTCTAACTTGAAATTAAATAAAAGAGTCTAACTAAAATATGGAATATACAGTAGCATTGTTTATCTATATTATAAGTAATATATTAAATTATGTGTCGGCAATCAATCCACATGTAAGAGCAGTGGCCTACTGAAAATGCTGTTGCAATTAACGTGGTAAACCTCTAGCCAGTTTGTTGAATAGTTTCAAGCCATTAAATCTTGAAAGGGCTAAAAATAGTTTCAGTCCACTTTGCAATTTCAGCCTATACCAAGCTTTACCGCCGTAGTTGGTGTTGCAGTACATGGTGCCAAGCTGATTAAATGAGTAGAGTAGTGTGATGTGAGAATATGCTCAAGAATACAAATGTGAAGAACAGCTGTGATGAACAAAAAGCCAGGAGTTGGGAATAATGCCAAACAACACAGCAATAGTAAGTACAATCAAATAAATAATACAAAAAATAAAAGTATGCTAAATCATTCATTTATTTTCTTTTCGGCTTAGTCCCTTTATTAATGTGGGGTCGCCACAGTGGAATGAACTTCCAACTTAGCTGCAACCTATCTCTGGGAAACATCCACACACACTCATGCACACACACTGCGGACAATTTAGCCTACCCATTTCACCAATACCACATGTCTTTGGACTTGTGGGGGAAACCGGAGCACCCAGAGGAAACCCACGCAACCACGGGGAGAGCATGCAAACTCCATACAGAAATGCCAACTGACCCAGCCGAGGCTCAAACCAGAGACCTTCTTGCTGTGAGGCGATCAAGCTACCCACTATGCCACCGTAGGGCCAAACATAAGAAAAATCAAACATAAGAAAAACAAACAAACAAAAAAACAAGGAATACACAGTATAATTACAATCAATACAAACTACATAAAAACATTGAAAAAGAACAATGTTTAATATCTTAGTTACTTTTTGTTAGAAGAGATAGAGAGATTTTATATAATTTATGATGTCTATCTATGCAAGAAGATTTTTAAAGTTTTTTCAGTTGTTTTGCCACAAATTTCTAAACCCTGGTGTCAATTTTCAAAACTCTAGACACAAAATTCACAACCATAGCTAAAATTGCACATTTTTACAAAACTATTAACTCTTTTTTTTTCAAATGATTGGATACAATTCACAAAAGTCAAAGATACTTTGTTCACTGAACTAAAATCACTTTTTTTTAATATAATACAATTATACATCAAATTGATCCAAAGGATTCATTTAATTAACATGATGTAACTATCAACTGATACAAGCACTCAAAGTAATAAATAACTGTTGCATTACTCTTTATAAAATCACTCTTTACATTTTTCAACCATATCATATATATATATATATATACAGGGCTATATGTTACATTAACTTTTCTGATCACCAGCCACTGTGGCTAGTAGATTTCTAACATTACTAGCCACTTGCCATTTTCACTAGCCACACTTTTGTTGTTAGGAAAATATATTTTATAGGCATAAACTTGACTTTGACATTCGAAAATTACTTGATTTGGACTTTGTGTTGTCCACATGCCTCCACATTCATTTCACTGTTCTGTGTTATATATGAACTTTTGTATGAGCAAATGGGTTGTGCTGCATTGCAATTAGTTTTTATTTCACATGACTTTTCAGGGCTCAAAATTAAGAATTTACCAAATTTATCTTTGATCACACCAAAAATAATTATTTATTAGCCACACATTTTAAATGTGTCAAACAACCAAAATATAGCTGTATAAGTGCTCGTTTTAATTCAACAAAATTATCTTAATAAATTCACATTTAAAAATATTTATTGCCATGTATCTAAAATATGCACAGTAATCTGTCCTGGCTAAAGGTCCCAGAACACAGTACACACAAATGGGTTGTTAATGTCATATTTAAAGCAATGTTATTGTAAAAAAAAAAGATAATTCAATTATAACAAAAATAACTGTGAGCAAAAGAAAGCATGTAAAAAAACATCCCGTGAGTGATAATGAAATAATGATCAGGCGCACACAGTTAATGTTAGGCCTGTTAAAAATCTGTTCAAAGAATAATTAAAACGAAAGCAGTGACCGCTGCCGCTTCCTAAAGGATATATATATATTTTTTTTCTTAAAAGCAGCAGGACTGTGTGTGCACGATCACCGCTTTTTGTCCAGTCTTTTTCAAAGAGAACCCATCGCACCAGTTGTGTTTCCTCTTGGCACGTTTGCTTTGCGCAAGTAAACGGGAGTGGTATTTTGGTAATAAGATGTTTTTTCTTGCTCACGCAAACACAGTTATTTTTGTCAATCATGCTGCTTCTTGATTCTAAGATCATATTCGCATGAATACTAGGCCATCCTTATTGTCGAACCCTGCTTTTAAGAAAACTAGGCCTACCATTTAAAAAATATTTTCAGCCGACCAGAGTGGCTAGTGACGGTGGCGGCCTAACCCGTCAGTCTAACCCGCCACAGCATATATCTACTGCTGTAGACGGGTGTTAATGTAAAGCTCTGTATGTATATATATATATATATATATATATATATATATATATTTATATACAAAATGTATATATGAAATCCAAATGCAATTTGCATATGTTGCCATATATCATGCCATATATAAGCTTTCGATATGGGGATGTGCAGTGAGAAAGAGTTTGGTTAACTTTATTCAGTTGTATTTTAAAAATTGAATAATTACAACTTTGGTTCAGGGATTTCACTGTCTGTACTGTTCTCTCTGCACTTACAGTAAATAAATACTCATTATGTGTAAAACATAAAAACCCATATCATATATTTTAAACAATATTTAATGATTGTTAATAATTGTTTATTGAAACGATGTGTATCTTGTGTGTGTGAGAGAGATAAAGTTGTGTTCCTGTAGTGTTTGTATGATAAAAGGACTATGTGAACCAATGATCCTGCAAGACCTCTTTAAAGAAATGAATCCAACATGCAACGTTTTGAACACTGGAGAGCCTATGTTAAAAGTAGTGACTGTTTAGAGTTTTGTATCTAGAGTTTTGAAAACTGTCCTCAGGGTTTTGAAATTTGTAGCAAAACGATTGAAAAAAGTTGCAAGCTGCAGAGAAAAAAAAAGCATTTTCATGCTGCCTCTCAAAAGCAAAAAGTCCAAACATCTTTAAAGCTCTTTAAAACTGGCAGATATCTTACCAAAGTTTCTGTGTATGAATTCAGTGCCAAAAAAGATGCACAACAGTTTCTGATTGTTAGTCACAAAAGGTACAGCACTCATCTATACTCATTTTAAAGATTGACACAATAAAGGATTTAACAAGATAACATTGATGAAAAAGCTTCAATGATATCTCTTTAACCTTATTTACTAAAAAAATATTTGTTAGGGAGTGTCCTAACCTTTTTCCACAAAATATTCTCCACTTCCCTATTCTACTTTGAAACAGCATGAGGAGTGGAAACATATTCATTAAGAAAAAGGTGGCAAATATTTCTGTAATATTTCAATATTTCAAACATATACTGCCTACATGTGTATCAATCGGGTTTGGATTATGCATTTCAGAACTTAACATTGTCTTAAACCTTAAGTAACATAATAACACTATTTGGAATAGCATCAAATACAGTAGCAAACTGTTTTGGAGTAATTTTGTGAGAGAGAAAGTATTGATAGGTAAATAAGTGACCATTGTGATAAATAAGAATAAGATAGAATAGTTTTGATAGAAAAAGAACTTAAGTTTGTACTAAATATTCTTATTATTACAAATGAAAAAGGATTTTTAAAGTAATTTCTCAACCAGTTGACTAGCATAATTTAATGTAAAATAAACAAAATTAAGACCACCAACATTGTAGCTATTGGAGATGACAGAATTTTTAAAGTAGTGTGTCTTATTTTTTCAAATGAAGTTACATAAATGTTGATCAGTCTTTTAACACATTTTATTAGGTTCTAAATTGATAGCTGCATGTTTAACAAAAGATACCTTCTGCCGTAGAGAGAAAAATCCTTCCTTTTAGAGATAAATCTCTTTGAAGCAACTGATTTCGTTTGGTTTTCTCTGAGACAGGCAGGAAATTTAAGTCACATCCAAGTTTTCAATTTTTGGATATTAATATTCCAAGGTATGTTATTGTTTTTTAACTTGAATATTACTTATACTAGAAACAGAGTTGCTTAATTGGCATCAATTCACATTTAAGCAGATTGAGCTGAAGCCCAGAGGCATTGGAGAATGTTTTAATTGTATTAATTGCTAAGAGAAAGTTTTTTTTAGAAAGAGGATAGTATCATCAGGCAGTTGACTGATAATAATCTCCTTGCCCATAATATTAATACCTTGCAAGTTACTACTCTTAATGTAACTAATAATTGAGTGGTCGATTTTAACAAATATGGGTAAATGGAGCACCCCTGACTGGAGTTCCCTGATGCAACTCAAATCTTGGAAAGATGCCACACTTGAGTTTAATGGAGGGATTCTCATAAACAGAGTTTTTACTGTCATATAGAGTTTTTTACTATGTCGTCCAAAGCCAAACATTTCCAAAGTTTTAAAAATGAAACCATGCTCAAAAGAATCAACATTTTTAGCTTTATATTTGTATTATTACAGGATACAGAAAGCTATCTCCAAACTGTATCATCTAATGTAAAATTAAAATCACCACCCAAAAGTATATGTTTTGTAATACAGGTACACAGTTAATGGCTGTTGTCATGACGACCGGTTCTTTCGGTTCGAAATAGCCAAACGTCAGTCTTTGTCCATGAAGACCAAAGACCGGCATATTTGTTAGTGATGTTTCACACCAATGATTTACTTTTCGATTTGATACTGAGTAAAATTCAGTCTGTTTTCGGCAATAACTTTGTTTGTTTATTTATTTATTGCCACATTGGCAACTTATGTCTAATTCATAAGTTCATAAAACATTACATGATAAGAAGAACTTCATATATCAATGAGAGATAATACACAAATATATAAATAGAAATAAATAAACTGTATATTAAAAGTTAAATCTGAATTTTCAATTTAATATTTTATAAATAACTTACAATTCTTCCTGGTGATACCTTTTTTAAAAACATCCATCAAAGTGTTTTCATTATAAAGATCTTATCAAATGATTCTTAAACTTTCATACTCTAATAGAATATGTTTTATGTTGAAAGCAGTTTGACAGTGATTACATGTTGGTAGTGCCTCATTGTTCAATAATAACAAATGAGTCAACCGAGAGTGACCAATTTGGCATCTGGTATAAACAATCTGTTTATGCCTGATCTCAAAAATAAAATTTGAAAAAGGGCTTTGATGTCTATGTGGGTTGATTTTATGTAGTTTATTATTTATGCAGCTGTTCCATTCCATTTGCCTTTAAAAAAAAACAAAAAAAAAAAAACTAATTGTAGGTTTCAGATTGTCAGGAGAAATTAAACAGTCTGTCACTCTCAGAAAAATTACTTGTTTTGCTGTCTCATCTGCCAGTTCATTACCACATAGACCCATATGACCTGGAATCCAGCACAAAATAATGTTGAATTGTTTATTTTCTATATTTGTCATTTTTCTTCTTATCATGGAATTTATGGGGTGGTCACGCTTAAACGATTGAAGTACTTGAATACAAGATTTAGAGTCTGCAGATTCAAAAGTTTTGTTGTATTTGTTCTTAAGCCAGATTTATTGCATTAGATTCTGCTGTGTAGATTGATCTTTCTCCTGGGATCCGAGTACTAAAAACATTTTTTTTAAAACTACTGCAGCATATCAGGGAAATTATCATCATCACCTGCCATCATGAGATGTATACTAATGATAATATACATATATTATTGTCCATTGATCTGTGTTATAAATGCATTTGCTGTATGATTCAAATAATTTCAATCCTAATTTATATAAAAAATTGCAGTATTTGGCATATTACCTGTTCAAATATAGGCTAGGAAGCAAGGCGAGGTTTGTAAACCGGTTTGAGCATATGCCTTTTGCTTTTGGTTAGGGCTGGCCCTAACCAATTTGATGCCCTAGGCAAGATTTCATGTGGCATCCCATCGCATTGCAGTAAATTCCACTGTTATTGTATTGTATTTTTACATATGACTATCACTTATTTAGTGTAGGATCTGACATATAGCTGCACTGAAAAGACATGAGGTGAGGCAGGCAGTAGCTCTTCCGCAATGAAGAGGGCACGCGTGAGGTCACGTTTATACTTGTTCGGTGGTTGCTCTTCTTTTACGTAGTCAAGTAAAGTTCAATAGGCATTTTTCACACATGCGGGATTGGAATGCGGAAGAACCATTAGTTGTGTAAAGCGGTTTCTGGTCTTAGCAACAATGGCTGCAGCAACATCAAGGTGTCGCTGTAGTGTCCCTTATTGCTCTATGAGGTTTCACGTGTTTTCCCAGCTGTAAAAATGGCAGGACGAAATGGGTGCATGTCATTCGGCGCGATCAGTCTCTGACTTTTAACATCCTCCAAGGCAGCACATATGTTTGCAGCCGACAATTCACTGAGGCTGATTACAGTTCCGCCACTGACCGAAAGTGCCTCAGAAAAGGGGCCATCCCCTCCCAATTCCACTGGAATAACTTCGGGAGACTCATCACGAGAGTCAGTGTACGACAGAATCGTAGATTGACGTGGGCTTGACCCTTCTCCAATCTGTTCTTCTGATGATGCTCAAAACTGTGACATAATTTCTAAAGTACCACCAAAAGCTGGATCAGACCACGACTATGCAGTCACTCCTCTTCCAGGTGACTTATGTTAAAAACAATATTAGTACATTTTAAAAAAGTGATCCTTAAACTACAGAGAAAACATTGATGAGATCCACCAAACAAGGGGAAGGGGGTCGCTGCAACTGCAGCATGAACAACTATCCCCTGCACTAGAAATTTATTTCTTCCAAAATTTAGGGTTACTGAGTTGGAAAATGTGCAGGGATTGTGAAATCCTGAACTTTAATTTTAACTTTAACCCTAACGTTAATTTATTAACTTATAGTGTAAAAGATTAGTTTTATGAACATTTTTTTCCAGTTTCTTAAGTTTTTTTATTTTCTAAGGTAACCTGCAGTGAATATGGCTCCTCACGCTTTCTTATAGACCTAAAACATCTACCAGATGTGCGTTTGATACTCTGTGAAAAAGGACTATAAAGGCGGTTATTTGGCAAGATCTGGCAAGATGGCAGACAGGGTACATTGCATGTTTTGAACTCTCTAAGACTGTCCCAGGTTTTTATATACATTTCGCAGAACTCTGTCATGCTAGCTAGCATTTCAAAGGCAAAATTCAACGTGGCAGAAATCAAAGACTGCAAAACTCAAATACAGTCTTATGTTAGGGACATATCAGCCTTAAAAAAAGACAACACATTTTTAAAGAAACGTGTCTTAGAGATTGAGTGCTACAAATGCCGATGGAATCTTAGAATTCCTGGGCTTAAAGAGAAGCAAGGCAAGGACATACACATGGCAGTTGTTGAATTACTGGTCAAAATCACACCATCTTGGTCTTCAAGCGTTAATCAAATGTGGATTCGATTCATCGAATAGGTTGATGGGAAGAAAACAAAACAAGGCATGTCAACATTCAGTTCACTCAGAGGATTCACCTAGATTTACTGTAGAGAACGACCAAAAATTACGTTATCTGCAAAGAGCTTTGAATCAACCTTATCGAGGACCTCTGCAAAACTGACTGGGAGACCTGGAAAGAGAAATGCTGGAAAATGGCATTATACAGAGGTGGTGATAGTAACATTAACGGACAGAAAATCTCTTAAGAATACGAAAGGTATATGTTCACAACAAAGTCATTGTTTAGCTATTACAAAAAAAGTGGGCAGTGTATATTTAACATATTAAGTTCAAGTTTAAGAGATGTGCCATGGGAGCCTTTTTCCTAATTCATTCAAAAGTCAAGTCTGAAATGTATTCAGAACGAAATGGTGAAAATTTTTTGGAGAACCCAGCGGGGAGACAAAATTATATTTGATCATGGATCCACTAGATCAGCAGGTGTGGGAATCTTGTTCTGTAACTCATCTTGGAAATTAGTAACATGTAGATTTAGAAACAACATCCATTGGATAATTTGCATTCTGAACACACAACCAATTTTACATTTTGGTCAATTTCTGGTTTATGTCTATATGTCTATATGTCTATATATATATATATA
>CAIGQQ010030437.1:14161-26815 GCA_903798035.1 Danio albolineatus | reverse complement strand
ACAGAGACAGTTTTACCAATTCCAGCGATGCCTTTAGTGAGAACAGTTTTGATTTGGTCTTTCTCCTCATGCTCTGGTCTATTTAAGGCTTTAAAGATGTCATTGCAGTAGATTGGAGTGTTTTGTGTTCTGGCTGTTCTCTCCATCTGTAAAACCTCATGTTCTTCATTCACTCCTTCACTCTCTCCCTCTATGATGTGGAACTGTGTGTAGATGTTGTTCAGGAGGGTTTGGTTCCCTTCTAGTTTGAGTCCCTCAAACAATCTCTCACGCTTGTTCTTCAAGCTAGTTTTGTGGTTGAATTTCATTCTCTGTCTGATAAGGGTCTGACAGTAAGAGTCATTGCAGGTAAGAAGAGGCATCACTGATCTGATCACAGAATCTCTCTTCATTCTGAAGAAACATGACAAGATCAACAGAAAAAGATTAACACATCAAAATGAATGTTAAAATTCTGCAGCACTTCAAACTCTGAGCATTAATTTGAATCGATCCCACATACAAAAGTGTAATTTCAGGCAGCATCCAACTGGATTTCTACAGACATTATTGTGGAAGAAGATGCCACAAAATATTTGTTTTCCACTCAGTACTTAAGTTTGAGATTCAAGCCTTTGCTGACTTCCTTTACATAAAACATAACTGTGGTAATGATGTCGACAGGCTTTTTTATTATGATCACCATGTTTATACTCACATAGGGTCAAGGGTCACTGTTTCATCATTCAGTTCAAGGTGATGGTTTTTCACAGACACACAACTGGATACCGGAGATGCTGCTTTGTGTGTTTGAACACCCTCCTCCTTCTCATAGAAACTCATTTTACACCAGTGCTGTTGAAAAACAAAAGCTTTCAGTTCGACCCAAGGTAATGATACATGCAAACTTATTATGTGACCAGTTGAAGTGCGCATCATCTCCACAAGAGATCAACCAGACTACATTGCCCATAATGTATTGCACTGATAAATCTACACAGCTGTTACATATTTTCTTGATTCTTGCTTCATCTTCACAATCAACTGGACTTGTATTGTGTCTAAGCAGATATGTCTAAGCACCTTCTAGTTGTTTCTGGTCTTTTCCTGTTCTAGTTTTGTTTTGTGATGTTGCGATTAATGGTTGTTTACTGCCTGCCACAACCTTTTGCCTGTTTCCTGGATTACTCTTTGTGGATTTACCTCTGTTTGCTGTATTTTTTATCCTTGCTGGTCCGACCGTTCAAAGTAAACTCCATTTGGATCCCCACAATTGTCTTCACGCTTCAGTTCGTAAAAACAAACCTTACTATATTATTGTTTTAACCATTTCATATAATCTGGGCCCACCAGTGGACTTGTGATAGTTAACAGGCATTAACAAAGTAAATAGGAAATCATTTAAATGCCATTCAAAATTAGCAAATATTTTTACCTAAAGATCCAAGGAACTTTAACAACTAGCTATTTTTTTTATATGTGTTTCTATGTGAGCCATCAACCATCTGTTTACTAGCAATCTTTAGTTGTGTTCAACAAAAGATAAAAACTTGAGAAAGAAAAACAGACATAAAACTAGTTGCATTAAAAAAAAAAAATGAGATGTTTCCACCCAACACTGGATCAAATATGAACAAAGCTATAGTTGGGTTAGTTTTTTACTTTAAAGGACCATGAAACTCCCTCAAACTTTTCAGTATATATTGTAGTGATATTAACGTGCTGTAAACTTAGTAAGTAAATCATTTTGACTAAGGTCTGTCTTTCAAAACTGAAAGAGTACTGCTGATGATACTAACTAACTTTGCCATCTGAAAAAACATAAACAAATAACATTGATCACGCACTTACTAAATCAGTAGAGACAGTACAATCAACACCAACTGGAAGCGCATCTTTTTAAAAAAAAAAAGAGAAGCGGCAAATCCGGATTTCACCATTTCCACATCTGAAAAGCTCTCGGGTAAAGCATGTTCATTACAAACGTATTTTTGTCGCGTGTTAGCAGACCACTGTAAGCCACACATGTGGGTCCACATGCGAGCTGTGCTCTCATCATAGGGAAAGGGAAACAAAACCTTCATTGTGGCACAGTGCAACACTGACGACCCATCTCTCCAAACAATTCTTCTACTACTTTTTTGAATTACAGTTGGCAACACGACGTGACGTCTCTCTGAACTCTGTAAAAGGAGTCTTCGAAGCTATAACATGTATATCAATAAAGCTGCATCTCGTGCAGTAGAGCACGCTGATTGGTTTAAACTTAAGTCTTTCTCATGAATTTATGAACAGATGTGCTAAAAACTCTTGTTCAAACAGGTCTTTGTAACAAGTTTGTTATGTGGGTGTTTTTTTTATGATTGTTTCATTTTTTATGATTTTTACATTTTATGATTGTCATATTGTCTTTTCTTGTCTTTTATTATTTTGAATGTTTTTATTTATTTTCTTATTTGCTCTGCTTATGTTATATGTGGACAAAATATGTAAACAGAGAATTATTTTCTTTCTGAATCTGTGTCTTCAATAAAACTTAATTGACAAAAAAAGATGTGCTAAAAACTCAAAGACGTCATGTTGTACCCGCCGGTGCAGACAGCCAATCTCCACGCTGGAATTTACACAATGATCTCATCGCCGTAACGAAGCTTTAAAGTTTCTTTTTAAACCGGAAGAGCGAATTTGCTCAAAACAACACAAAAACAACCAATTTTAATATTTTAATGAAATATATGTGTCCCGTTAGTGTTTTTAACAATATGAGACACATATATGACCGTCAACATCTCAAAAAAGGTGTTTTGGTATTTCGCTATCCTTTAATTCAGTTTTTAAACCTAACTGCTGGATTAGTTTATATTTGACCCAGCATTAAAGAAAGCCAGCATATTTCAGAGTGCACTGATCTGATGCAGACTAATTCACATTCTGCTGTAGCAGATATTTAGTGTCCTGGTTTGGACCAGTTTATTTTAGGTAGCGTGAAATTAAGACAAGTGTGCTGCACATCCTATTTTCAACTGATTTGTCTTGTTTTAGCCAAGACTTCTTTTATCTTTCAACACAAAATTGCTTGCTGGGTACTAGACCAACTGACTGACCTTCTTGGCTGGTTGAACTCCCTGGAGCGTCTGTCTTACAATGCAAGCCCCTTAATGAGATGGAGATAGTAAATTTATGATTAAAAGATTGACATTACATTGATGAAAGTGTGCATGTTAAATAAAGCATGATGACAATGTCAGAAGTGTCTGTTTAAAGTAAACCTACCTTAACCTTAATAACACAGATCATCAAAAGCTTAGAATTCATCTGCCTCTTCGAAAGCTGTTCTGAGATCGTTCTGCTCTTTCTGTTTAAAAAATCTGTCAGTCTGCAAAACACTTGGGTTTATTTATACTCAAGTCTTAAACTGACTGAACTGGTTTCAATTTTCACAAGAAAAAGGCGGCCAGATTAATGCATTTGATGTCAAAGAGCATTTTTAACCATACACTGGTATGCATGAAAGTGGGTTTTTTCCTTCTAACTTCTAATATGACCTGCCTTTGATCCAGGAATGTTACTTATGATATGATACATAAGACAAATAAGAAAATAATACAGTGCTATAATCTTTTTAAAATTCTTATACATCACCAAGCTGACGTACATCTGCTTTATACACAGTTGTTTATATTTGATTCTGATTGGTCAATCACGAAATTCCAATGTTATGTAAAGAATAAAGATGGTTGTCTGTATTCTGAGGGTTAAAAATGTATATTGCTGAGAAAATTGTCTTTAAAGTTGTCCAAATGAAGTGCTTAATGCACATTGCTAATCACAAATTGAATTTTGATATATTTAAAGTAGGAAATTTACAATCTTAATAATAATTTTGGGCATAAGGGAAAATAATATATAGAATTGTGACACATATAATTTGTTTTTGGCTTTTTCCAAAAACATACCTGTGCAATGACCAGTTTTGTTGCCCAGTTCACACTTAATTACTGAGTTAGCAAATTATTACAGCTCACCATCAATATTTTATGTCTAAGACAGTGTTTAGTTTTGTGGCAAGTAGCCATGCAATTAGTAGGATAATGTACAAGTACATTCACAGATTTTACAGAATAAAGCCCATCAGTCTCATACAACAGCTTTATTCTACAGCAGTGGAGGTTCAAGGGGGGTGAGTGCCCCTTTCTGTCAATAAGCTTGGCCCTCCTAAATTTGGAGGTGGATCACACCAACAACTTTGGCTGCAATGCTCAATTTGCCCTGTGATGACTGACAAAAAAAATGTACTCTTTGTGCCACGACTAAAATGCAAGAAGCGAGATCAGCCATCGGGTGTAGAGTGTATGGAGACATGACTCCTCTCTCGAGCGCATGCTCTCTCTCTGCTTTCGCTTGACTTAAGTCAGTGACAGCGCTGCGTCGCTTGAATCAGAGTTTTCCAACTATACCAGAAGTTAAACTCCAAGCTGACACAGGTAATAAATTTTTTTTTAATTAATTCATTTTCTTTTGGCCTAGTCTCTTTATTAATCAGAGGTCGCCACGGCGGAATGAACCGCCAACTTATCCAGCATATCTTTTACGCAGCGGCTGCCCTTCCATTCCTTCCAAGTTGGCAACCCATCACTGGGAAACATCCATATACACTCATTCACACGCATTTTAGTCAATTTAGCTTATTCAATTCACCTATACCACATGTCTTTGGACCGCAGGGGAAACCAGGACACCTGAAGGAAACCCACGCGAACACTGGGAGAACATGCAAACTCCACACAGAAATGCCAACCAGCTGTGAGGCGATCATGCTAACCATTGTGCCACCGTGACAGCCATAAAAAAAAAAAAAAAAATTCTACTTCAGTCATGTTTTCCATTCGCAGAATTAGTTATTAATAGCTTAGTCCATAAACAATCCGTTTATAAAATTCATAATTTATCTAGGTTACTATTTGTCCACGTACAGTATGTGGCCACTAAGCCCTAGGAGGTTAAAGATCACTTGGGAAATATTATTTTAACCTAACAGGGAATTTTTTTTTACTTCAACTGCATATGTGAAAGTTTACAGGTGCAAAAATGTGCCTACTTGAATGTTAAAAATGTGTTATCTACTACAGTACAAAGTTACTTGTCAAATGAATAACCATGGAAGATTAATTTTAGTTCATTATTTCATTAGTTGAATTATTTCATTTATGAAATCTGCAGAGTGATGCATGATAAAAATGACTAGGAACGATCCTTTTAGTAGTTTGTGGTGTATTTTTAATGTGTGCCCTGGTCCCCCCTAAAAGTACAACTGGCAATAGTACGTTGATATCTAAATTCTCTTATTGCAACAGAATATGCAACCATAGTTGGTTAACAATGCTTTTGTGAACACATTCCAGGTCAGTTATTAATAAACAACACAAGGAGAATATTTTCCAGATATAAGAAGATTTTTCTTCCATCAGTGTCAAAAGCTAGTGCTGATTCCTCAGAAGTTCTGTTATGTTGACAAACACAGGACAATCAAAATACTTTAAAAATGCTTTTTAAAATGGTCAAACTGGCTAATCTGGTTTCTAATTTCACAAGAAAGCAAACAAAAATACAAACCACAGACCACATCAAACAAAACAAACATTTAAAAAATAATAATTTCATATCTTAAAATTGTTATTTCACATAACTCCTAGTGTACGACTCCTTAATTAATTCATTAACCACTACAGAACTGATATTTTGTGTGTTTGGCTTTACAGAACATTGCAAGTTTTCATTATGTTTGTGTAACATGATCTACCGCTGGCATCTTTGCATTGTTTTCATCTCCTTTCCTATGAAAACAGAAACCAGTTTTCTTTTTTCACAAGAAAGAAGAAGAAAAACACAAAGATGCAAATCAAAGATCACATCAAATAAACTTTACAAAACATTGCCACTTTACATCTCACGATTGTGATTTTACATAACTGCACATGCTTAAGCTTGACTGTGTTTGTTAACAAGTCACCTAGATAGTGATCAGGAATAAACTTTCAACACAGAGATGAGCTCCACAGCCTTTAACATTTCTAATGAAGTGTGTTTAGAAGATGAGCTCCGACTGATGGTTTCCTGTGAGGAAGAAACTAAAGAGAGCATCTAATGCTGCGTCCCAATCCGCATACTATCTGTCCTAAATAGTATATGAAAATAGATTTATATGTCCCAAATCACAGTATGTTGAAAAGAGATCACCAAAACTTCCCAGGTTTACTATTTCCGGTCAAAATTTTAAGTGTAGCAGCGTCCATACTCGAACCCAGGGGTACCCAAACCTTTTTCTTATGAAGGGCCAAAAACATACTTGATTGAGGGCCGTGGGCTGAAGGTAAATATATCAAGCTGTATTACAAGGTTTCCATGAATAATTTCCTTGTTTATTTAAAATAAATAGAAAAAATTACTTTAAGCATACTAACTAATCCATTATATATACATATATATATATATATATATATATATATATATATATATATATATTACATATATATATATATATATATATATATATATATATATATTTCCCTTTTATAATGAACCTATTATAATGAAAACATAAGAATTCCATTAATAACATTATGGAGTTTCATGCTGAATACGCTAGTCAAGCTGCACCTGCCTTCATTTACAAGATTTAATTGCAACTAGGGCTGTCAAAATTAGCGCATTAACGCACGCCGATTAATTTGAAATATTTAATTCGTTAAAAAAATTAACGCATTTATTTTTATTTCCTGTTGTGGCTTTTACGGGGTTGTAGTCCATGGCGCAGGGCATTGTGGTTGTGTAGTTCGCCACGCATGCGGTTGAATGTGAGCGCGCTCTGTGTGTGTGTGCCCGGTGAAGTAGAGGGAGAAAGTTTGATCCGGTTTTGTGTTAAGTTTACTCCTGTAATTCCACCCGGGAGCTGTTTTGGACTGTGAAGCTGAAAGCACTAAAAGAAGTAAAAGAAGGGCATGCATCGAGTACTTTTGTCTGTCTCATCATTTGCACGAGCCTGTGAGTTAACGAGCTGTTACTCTGCCGCCGGGCATCGCGGAGAAAGTAACACGTGTGTTCAGGGCCGGCGTGTCCATAGAGGTTACCGGGCGATAATGTGGATCCATGTAAATGTCCTCAGTGATGTGCCAGATGATGTCGCAAGCTGTCAAAGACAGCCCATTCCTCTCTAAGTTGATTCCAAGCACCCTCAAATGTTTCATTAAGTTTGACGTGTTTCCCCCCTACACACAACTTTAGTAAAGCGTCTGCTTCACGTTGCTGTATCAGAATCCTTGCTTGAGAAATACAGTCATACAAGAACCGGTGCGTGGTGATGATTTGAAGGGAGTGTGTGTCTCTCTGTCTGTGTGTGTGTGTGTGTTGTCACCATAGGTTGTCACCTGATAATGTCAACAGACAGTACTGTCTTATAGCAACTGGCTAATGTTAAGGAGGACTAAGCAAAATTGTTTCTACTTTATAATTAATGTTTTCAACTCGCAAAACAACTTTACAATAAAAACAATTGTTTGTATTCAATATTTTATTATTATTATTTTTTTCCTCCAATTTCCATATTTGCAATGCCTGTATTTTGGACTTTTTTTTAGTTCACTTAAATAATTTGTGTTTGTTATTGGCATTGATTGTTTTAAAATTCAAATGGCACTTACACGCCTGTGTTTTTATTTCTGTAATAAATACGGCTTTTTGTGATTAATCATGATTAATCACAGAAAAAAGTGTGATTAATTAGTAAATTTTTTTTATCAATTGACAGCCCTAATTGCAACGTTTAAATCAAGTTAGTTTTTTGTGGCTTAAAAATAAAACGAACAAATGAAAGGTTATGTTAAATTAGAAATGACAATGTGTATTAAAACCATTAACCCCAACTATCTCCAAAACTCTCCCCCTCTTCTCAAATGTGATGGCAGGTCAAATCAAATGTTACAATGGGCCAACTTTGGCCCGTGGGCCCTAGTTTGGGCATCTCTGCTCTAACCGCTGATATTGCCCACAGTGCAATGCACGTTGGACGTGAATTTGATTAGAACTACAAAACCGGATGAAAAGTGTAAATAAACTACAAACATGATGGACGCGCGAGACCAACCGTCAAGCAGAGAGGCTTCGGTAAAGATGTTTGTATGACTGTTTTATCTAGCCCACTGGAGAATATTGAAATCGCATTGTCTGTGTTATTCATCCACAACTACAATGCTGAACGTATATAAAGACCTGTTTAGACATTAACGTCTGAATGCAGAATTATCCAAAGACCTGAGTAGATTTTTCTGCATGATAGGCTCGTGAATGGGGGATTCTCCTGCTGCTGCTTCTCCAATAAGGTAGGAAATTAAATATGACAGATATGTGGAGGATTGACAGGGCTCTAAACTAAGCAACACAACGATCTGTTAACAAAAAAGTTAATGAGTCACATTTCTGGGACATTTCCCGGTGGCCTGATGGCTGATCTGACCTGCCACCGTGAATCTGGCCTGCACCCTCTATCCAACCTCTCCTTCTTCCTCCTTTTCAATGTAAGTGCGATTAAAACTGTTTCCTCATTGTTTTTTCAAGCTTGAAAATTATGAATTTAATTGTGTTTTGAAAATGTGACGCGTGTCGCTTTGTTTACGGCCTAAAATGAGTTTGTGAGCTCGTGTTCCTCTGCTGTTTCTCGTCGCTATAGCCACCATGGGCTGTTCCTACACATGCGCAGCGGTCATGTTTCATAATGGTTCAGCTTTTGCAGCTGTGTGCACTAATACTGAATGTGTGTCACTGTTTTTACTTATGGTTAAGAATAGAATCATATGCTGAGAGATCGGGGAGGTTGAGTTCGAGGGTGAGATGTCTGAACAACACTATTGAGAACCGGGTACTGTCATGTTACATACTACTGTGAAGCGTGTTTCGGGAGATGCGATCGGATCCTATACCAATGTTGGCGACCCGGGGGTTTCACAGACCGTACCAAAATGCTAAGGACCCGGGGGGTGGTTTTTCAGGAGAAATAACAAATCGGAAGGGTGCCGTTAGATGGGTCTGAAATACGGGCTACTCCCGGGACAAACGGAAGTGTTGGCAGGTATGCTCACGCATTCACTATGCCGTGATGGGCATTCTCTCGTGCTGAGCGCTGTCGACCAATCGCAACAGACTGGGTCATCGACTCATCGGTCCAATCAGCACAGTTTAGCATCGCGCTAAGGAGTAGTTTGGGAACAAATGAATCGCTGAACGATTCATATAGGAGTCGCTGGGATAATGAGGTAAAAATAAATGCATATTATAAGACAATGAATGTGTTTTTTGAACTTGTATGCATATTAGCCTGTTGATGAAGACCCCCAAAACCAAAATATGACCCTTTTTAATGTATAATAGGGGCTCTTTAATAAAAGTGACTTTTGCATAACAGGTCACCTTAAACACAAAAATACACTGGTGTAAATTATAACTTAAAAACAAAACTCTTTAGTCTTATCTCTTGAGCTGCACTCAAATGTCTATAAAACCAAAGCAGCTTCCTGTTTGGTTCAAAGTCAATGGGTGTGTTTCTGTTTCCACTCTGATATAAGATCATGAGAGATAAAGAGTTTACAGCTTTACGTGTTAGATCATGTGTTGCTTTTATGTGTCTTGATGGTTTTTCACAGACGGCTCTTTAATCTCAGATAAAGTCACTGAACTGTCAGAATAAAGTCCAAATCCTGCATAGAGTGGTTCAGTGAATGTGGTTTTGAATGTGTGTACGTGTGTGAGTGTGTGAGCGTCAGAAATGCTGTAAAAGGACAGAGTGCCAGCAGACCAGTCCAGATACACTCCTATTCTTTTAGAGCACGATGGTGCAGGAATGATTGTGCTTTCATTGTTGTGTTTGGCAATGAATCTGTTATTAAACCAAATCAGACTCCAGGACTTTCCATTAAATCCAAATCTACAGTCATTACGGATTCCTTTATATGCCACTGATACGTAAAGCTCTTCACCACTCCATTCGGCCTCCCAGTAACAGCGTCCAGTAAGACTCTCTTTACACAGAACCTGAGGAAGACAGCCATTGAATCTCTCTGGGTGATCAGAATACGACTGCTCCTCTGTCACATGTGTCACTTTCCTGCTGTTCTCAGCCAGAGCGAGACGAGCGTGTGCTGTGTTTACATCCAGAGTGAGATCACAGACATCTGAACACAACAAGAGAGATTACTCAACACTGATAACTATGTATAACTATACACACTTTATTTAAGGTACAATTTTTGCTATTAACGAACCATTAACTGAGACTATTAGCTTAATAAAGTGCTTAGTTATTAAGGTAGTAGTTGGGTTTAGGTATTGGGTTGAATTAGAGGTGTAGAATTGGATTATGTATTTATAAGCACAAATAAACTGCAAATATCTTAATAATAATAATAGGCAGGCAATTAGCCAGAAGTTAATTTAGAGAGTTGGTCATTAAATTAAAGAGTTACTATGACTATGTGTACACTATAACCTGACAAAAGTCTAGTCATCAATTCCAGTACATGTTTCCAATGAATCATCTGTTGATCTGCATCTCAATCATCACAAATACCGCAGAAGACCTACAGGAACCCGCATGGACCCAAGATTCTCACAGACATTAGTCAAGTTTGGTGAAGGAAAAATCATGGTTTGGGGTTACATTCAGTATGGGGGCGTGTGAGAGATCTGCAGAGTGGATGACAACATCAACAGTCTGAGGTATCAAGACATTTGTGCTGCCCATTACATTACAAACCATAAGAGAGGGCAAATTCTTCAGCAGGATAGCGCTCCTTCTCATACTTCAGCCTCCACATCAAAGTTCCTGAAAGCAAAGAAGGTCAAGGTACTCCAGGATTGGCCAGCCCAGTCACCAGACATGAACATTATTGAGCATGTCTGGGGTAAGATGGAGGAGGCATTGAAGATGATTCCAAAGAATCTTGATGAACTCTGGGAGTCCTGCAGGAGCGCTTTCTTTGCCATTCCAGATGACTTTATTAATAAGTTATTTGAGTCATTGCAGAGATGTATGGATGCAGTCCTCCAAGCTCATGGGAGTCATACACAATATTCATTCTTTTTCCACTGCACCATGACTTTATATTCTATATTGTACTTTATTTCTGTTAAGTGACTAATTAATAATTAAAAATCAAGGCATGATCATATTTTATTTTGGTAAAATAAGCGTAATCTAGAGGCCTTTGCCTTTCATATAAGCCACTTCTGATACCAAATAATCAACTAGAAGTCAAGTTACTATTTGTTGTTCCTAAAACTGTATAGGCAACAAGACTTTTGTCAGGTAGTGTACATGTACTATAACTATGACTGTGTGAGAGTTACATTTTTCTGGTCCTCTTTTAATCCTGAATTCTCCTCCTTGATCCACACTAAAACAAAATAAAAAAACAAGACATTTATTATATAACAACATTTATTATATACAATATTATATAACAACACATTTGCTAATACTATAAAGCGATCTATCAATTCTCCAAAAAATACATTGATTTACCAAAATCTTCAGATCTTTTGGGATCCTCAGTCTGTCCTACGGCATTTGATGTAATTCTAGATACACAGCTTCTATTGCTGTATTGACTTTGTTCTTCATGTAAGAGTAACATCAGCTATTGGAACGTAATTGACTTCTAGTCTTATCCACTCACACTGATTTTTAGTTATAAAAGCAACTTGTTATGTTAAGGATGTTGGTAACTGAAACTGGTATTTTCTAATGATGATACTTTTTTTATGTATAGTCATAAACACACATTTTTGTAGAGCATTGGAGGAATAAGGTCAGCAAGAATTGCAAGCCTTAACCTATGGATTCACATTTACATTCACTGATCATTTGTGTCTATGGCCTTTCATTTGTGAATTGAACATGTAGATATTTATCAATTATAAATATTTTTTTAAAGTAGTCAGAAACATTATAAGGTACCTGGGATGAAACAATAATCTTTATCCTATTTAAAAAGCCAAAAGCTAACCTGATACATTAACTTCTAGTAAAGGAAAGAAAAAAGTTGACTAATTGATTAAGTTAGTCTGTAGGCATTGAGTCAAGATCACCTCCAGTCATAAAATATAAGACATTGTCATTTTTGTGTGTGCACCATATATGTGTGTGTGCTTTAGGCAGGGATAAATATACATCTGATTTCTTTTTCAGTAACTTTATAGTATACATATGCAAAAACAGATGGAAGATTAGTGTTGAACATACCTGAGTGTGTCCAGTCTGTAGTATGAATCAGAGATCAGCTTCTGTAATGATTGTCCAGGGTGATTGTAGCTCAGATCCAGCTCTCTCAGGTGTGAGGGGTTTAATCTCAGAGCTGAAGCCAGAAAACAACAGCCTTCCTCTGTCACCATACAGCCAGATAACCTACAAACACACACAATATGATATCATAAATGTAAACAAATTACTTGAAATAAAATGATTGCCTTTTATGGTCAACAGATCACTGATTACAAACATGTCTTTAGACTAGGGGTGCCTAAACTTTTGCTTACGAAGCGCCAAAATCCAAACTTGATAGAGAGTGGTGGGCCGAAGTTAAATATATCAAACTGCATAACATTAAAGTTAAACTTTTATTAATATAT
>CAIGQQ010030437.1:0-13761 GCA_903798035.1 Danio albolineatus | reverse complement strand
ACAGAGACGGTTTTTCCAATTCCAGCGATGCCTTTAGTGAGAACAGTTTTGATTTGGTCTTTCTCCTCATGCTCTGGTTTATTTAAGGGTTTAAAGATGTCATTGCAGTAGATTGGAGTGTTTTGTGTTCTGGCTGTTCTCTCCATCTGTAAAACCTCATGTTCTTCATTCACTCCTTCACTCTCACCCTCTATGATGTGGAGCTGTGTGTAGATCCTGTTCAGGAGGGTTTGGTTCTCTTCTAGTTCGATTCCCTCAAATAATCTCTCAAATTTGTTCTTCATGACGGTTTTGTGATTATCTTTGACTCTCTGACTGATGAGGGGCTGAAAGTCATATTCAGTGCAGGTCAAATGAGGAATCACGGATCTGATCACAGCATCTCTCTTCATTCTGAAGAAACAAAAATTCTAGATTTAATGCATTTCGCATGATGTCAACATTCATGGAAAATAATGTTAAATACAACAAAAGTTATTGTTGTACCATTCGCATGTTAAATGGTTTTGTATATGAAATGTAAACTACATATGTACATGCAACAGGCAAGAAAATCACAAGAAATGCTTGACATGAAACCAAATATATGGACCCCTTTCACAATACTGTTTTGACGCGTTTAACGGTCAAAATAATCTTAAATCCTTAAAAGTTTTTCATATTTTAATAAAAAAAGAACATTTATATGCATTAATAAATGTATTAAATCGTCATTGCATCAAATTACAAATAAAGAATTACCGATTATGCGAGGTGTTTTTAATGCAGCGTCTATGGAGCAGAGTAAATCTGACGTTATTCTCTCTTCTGGCTGCCGTTATCAGTCTCACACTATTTTATTTCCATTTTCTGAAAGTCTTGACAACACCATCGTGGAGTTTTTCTTTTAGAATTTCAGCAAATAGGATTGTAAAAAAATATTTGTTGTATTCTCCCATTCAATGAGGTCTAAGTTTCCCCAGCTCTGTCTCCTTCTACTATTGAGAAACCTGGAAAGTGAAAAGGGTCTATTGTATTTAAAGCTAGAGTAACTGTATGTTCACAGCGAAAGCGTCTAGAGCGTCAAAGTAGCCTTAAGTCATTCATGTTTAATGGGAGCCAGCAGCGAGGAGCAGCGTCTTCACCGGTGTGGGCATTGAATAGAGTTGAAATCACGTTAACTTTATGGTAACGAGCTATGACGTAGTTCGGCAGCAAGCAATCAGAATGTAGAAGTCCACCGCTTGAGAAGAGTCCAGTGAACACAGTCACTGTGAGCTTTGGTTCCGACCACAGTTGTTTCCAAGGGTTTTAATATTGCGGTCACCGGATTTCCAGTTATTTACAATGTCTTCTTACAGGGATATACATTAAAAAGTTAGTGACAAGTTACTGATGTGCATTCAAGGGTTCACACTTAGCTGATGATTGATTATAAAGCTTGTTTGGCATGCTGTCCCGGGAGAGAGCCCTGAGCTCATAAGATCCTTGAGCCCGGGGCTCCCTCCTGTTTGCAAGGCGAGAGGGGAGTTTGAGCTCAGGTAGATCTCGAGAACTCCCCTGCAGGTAGCTAATGAACAGATAGTGATTGCTATGAAAAGATAACTACTTGCTAGGAGCATGTCTATGGTGCCGATTTGGTCAATTTTAGTCAATTAACTTAGGTTGCATGTTTTTGGACGGTGGGAGGAAACCGGGGAACCCAGGGGAAACCCACGTGAGCACAGGGAGAACATGTAAACTCCACACAGAAACGTCAGCTGGCTTGGTAAGGACTAGAACCAGTGACGTTCTTGCTGTGAGGCAACAGTGCTAACCACTGGGCCACCGTGCCACCCATCTAGGAAAGGAGGAGGAGTAGGGGTGGAAGGGGGGATTCTTCAAAACGAAGATGGCTGTGATATGGAACTTAGAGTATATATAGTGGCTTAAGACTCATCTGATTGGTGAATCATAATTTGAATAATGCAGGACCAGCTGCGAGCAATCATCTGCACGTGATCCTCTCGAAATTAGTTTATAAATAAACTTCACTTAATGTTGTTATATATTTTTTTTCTTTAAAAAAGCGGGAATTTCATGCGACAGTACTAAACAGTATCGCTGCTTCAGAATATTTCAGACTTCAGACTTTAACAACTTGATCTTCTATTGTTAAATGAATCTGATAAAAAAACGGGCAACATTTTCACGCTAGAAAGCATGTTTTATGGAAATGTCAGTGATTTGCTGATAATTCTGCAACGGCTCCTTTAAATACGAGACCAATGTAGAGAAAGCTGACGCTCTCGCCGTCGTAGCTCTGAAGGCAGACAGCGTTGTCGCCAGGGCGGCCAGGGTGAACTTTTGACGCTTTTACCGCCTTCAGTGTGAACGTACGTTAAGTAACTCTTCAAATACAAGAGGAGTTGTTGTAATAATTTATCACTCTGCTTAATTATATCAGGATCAAGTTTTAGTTTGAGCTATTGCATTTACTGTATCAGTGGAATATTTGAACACAAATAACCATTTTTTTTGCTAAATTTACACTTTTTATTAAAACAGTAAAATATTAAAATGTCATTAAGGATGTACATATGTAAGAGTTCTATCTTGGTATGTGCAGAGAGTAAAACATGAATAAAAAACAATTAACATAAATAAAAAAAATCTTGCAGGAAACACTAAATATATGGTAGGAACCAGGGCTGTGCAATATGGACAAAATAATCATATTGCAATATTTTTGAACAAATATTGCGATTGCGATTTTATTTGCGATTTTGGCAACTGTTTTTGCTTTTTTAAAACGCGCTACATACACACATTCTGAATGTATTCAGTGCACAAGAAGTGCATAAAACATTTCACAATGCAAAAACATAGTATTAAGTTTGATAAATAAAACTGTAGTAAAATTGTCTTTAAAACAGACGACATAAAATAAATGAAGATGAACTAACCTCAGCTCTAGTTAAACACATACTGTACACAGTAGCACTAACTGCTTGATAAACAAAACTGCAATAAATTGTCTTAAAAACAGACAACATGAAGAAATAAAGATGAACTAAACCTCAATTCCAGTCAGAACAACAAATAAAAACTAACGTAAATCAAATCCACCTATTCGGTTCTCCCGATCAACCTCGTCTTTAATTATTCTACAGGTTGAATTTAACCATCAAAGTTTGATGCACATGTAATATTCTGAATAAAAAAGAAAACACTCAACTTGGCTAAACTAAAGGTATTTAACTGATCATGCTTTTTGGCAGAAAAGAAAAAAGCAAACTACAGTTTATGATAAAAACCGCGTCTTATTTCACTATACCAAAAAATGCATTAATCCAAATCAAAGTGTCACAACAAAATAAAGTATACACTGACTAATAACCGTTATGTTTCTGTTCGTTGTACATCACACTCATCAAAAATAAAATTAACTAATAAAACTGAAAAACACAATGGATACTAACTCAGAGTCAGAGGTCACTGCATCATTGCTGAAATGAGGAGGGATCTCGATGGACCAGTCACTCTTCATAGACACACAGCTACATTCTGGAGACATACTAGAGAACAGAAATATACTCCAATCATTATATTATTTATGATACCATTCATTCATTTTCTTTCCGGCTTATTAATCTGGGGTCGCCACAGCGGAATGAACCGCCTATTTATGATACCATAATATTTAAATACCAACGTTTAATTGCAGTGTGCATGGTTATGTTTTTATGGACAAACATGAAGAAGTGTAAATGAGGAAATCCGAATCAGAAATACTGTTGGTATACACATACACACATTTCAGATGAATCAGATGAAGATTGAATTTGTTCAAAAGAAACTTATCAGGGGGTGCCACGGTGGCATAGTGGGTAGCACGTTCACCTCACAGCAAGAAGGTTGCTGGTTTGAGCCTCGGATGGGTCAGTTGGCATTTCTGTGTGAAGTTTGCATGTTCTGCCCGTGTTCGCGTGGGTTTCCTCCGGGTGCTCCGGTTTCCCCCACAGTCCAAAGACATGTGGTACAGGTGAATTGGGTAAGCTAAATTGTCCGTGGTGAACAATTGTGTATGGATGTTTGCCAGAGATGGGTTGCAGCTGGAAGGGCATCCGCTGTGTAAAACGTGTGCTGGATAAGTTGGTGGTTCATTCCGCTGTGGCGACCCCAGATTAATAAAGGGACTCTGTTGGACAGGTGCAGGGTTTTGCCGTGATTATGTTTTGACCAGGTGCGGAGTGTTACCTGTGATGTGCGTTTGGATAAAGACCAAGAGAACAGGACTGTGGGTGTTCATCCTTCCCTCTTCGGCTTTGGAGCTTCTTTTTTGTTTTATTTTCTTTAGATTTATGTATCATTTCACTTAATTTTGATTAAATATATTTAAGTTGATTTGATTTTCTGGTTTGGACTTTATTTTGGTTTTGTTACCTTCTCCTTGAGCCAGGAGGCTGTAACAGCCGACAAGAAAATGAATGAATGAAACTTATCAGATTGTTATCATTTGTTTATTGCTTCAATCTCAGGTGAGAGACTGAAGAGAGATTGAGGCTGTCTCTCACAAATAAAGATTATATAATTAGATTAATAATACAAAATAAAAAATGCTTTAAATTCACCATTGACTACTGTTTTGCCTAATTTAATGATTAAAAATAAAAACCTTTTCAGCTTTCTGTAGCAAGTAAATATGTCTTGATATTACAGTATACATCTCTTAAAGGTGGACATTTATCAGTAACTCATTGATACTTACACTGGGTCAGATGTCACTGCTTCATCATCACAGATAACAGGGATCATGTGAGTGTTTATACAGTATGTATCAGCAAAAGTGCCCTCTTTTCTCCATTCCTGGTATCTCATTTTGAAGACAGATCAAGCTATTTAAAAAAACAAACAAACAGATACAACAGTTTACATCTTTAAAAAAAAAAACAGGATAAAACACATGAATGTCCTTGGCATGCTCTATTAGATTCAGCATGGATGTGTATTCTAGGCATGGGCCTGTATAAGATTCTGACGGTATGATAACCTTGGATAAAAATATCACAGTATGACGGTATTGTGATGACTGCTCTAACATATATTCCTTTTAAATATCTGGCTAAAAAACAAAACCTTTTCCCCCTTTGAACACAATATATTTTATTTTGAGAAACATTTAAAATATTTTGGGGCAGTAAACATGTCAGGCTAAATAATTCAAGTGAATCATTGACTTTCGCTGTCTTCATTTGTTTAAAAAAAACACAGATTTTTTTTTCATAATTTACACTTTAAAAACAACAACAAAAAAAGTAAATAAAAAAATCGTACACATACCTTAGGAACGGTATAGCAGAAAATTTTGGCGGTATAAAAACCTTGACTTTTCCAAACCGCAGTATACCTTGAAAATGGTTATCGTCCCATGCCTAGTGTATTCTAAGGTAAAATAACACACACAATATTAGAATCGTTCAGTTTTCAAACCGACAACAAACCGAGATGATTTTGTCAGTCCAACTCCTACTGTAGATTACTGATTTAAAGGTGCCATAGAATGCATTGATACACAATACGTTTAAATCATTCTCTGATATCTACATATAAGTTATGAGGGCCTGACGGAATATGCGGATCATTTTTTGCTCTTTCTGCTGAGTATTTTGATAAAAATCTGCGGATTTATGCGGAATGATTTTGGGAGTATCATAACTAAAACCTTAATATTTGAAATAAAAAGTAATACCTTTTTAACTGTTTATTTGATGTTTACAATGCAAATCCAATTAGATCCACTTTATTTGGTAAACAAAGCAAGTCTCTCATATAAAATCTCTAATAAAACACAGAAAATAGTAATTTACAAACTGTATTGTAAATATATCATATGAATATTTTCATATTAATCAATATTATCACTGAAATTAGTTTGAAAACTGAATAAATATAAATTTACACACATTTACACCAGTAAATAAACATAATCAATGATGGGCTAAAAATCTGCGGAATTCTGCGCGCGCAGATTCCGTGTGGGCCTAGTGATGAGGTTTATGTATGTGCAAAGAAATCTCCAGAAATTGTTTTATATGCTCATTTACAAACGTAGGATTTTTCCTCAGAATTAAATCTGAATTAAGTCTGTTTTTACTTTATTTGGAAGAGTCTTACACTGTAAAAAAATGCTGGGTTCCACACAATTCCTTCATGTTGCCCCAACACAAATCAATTAATTTAAGTCAATCATTTTTACAAATTTAAGTGGATTGAACATAAAACAATTAAGTTGTCTCCAAAAAACCCTAAAGAATTTAGATACTTCGACTTATTTTAAATAAGTACTTTGAACAAGCAGCAAAAAAAATGTTTTTTGAGTGTACATTTTTATAAGCTCAGCTGAAAATACATGCAAAATAATCAAAATGGATGAAATTAATCAGTCTTTAGCATTTAGCATTCTGACTGGCTGTGATGAGATGCTGTTTTTCAAACATCAAGAACTCCATAAAAACTCATAGCATTTGCTGTTTGTTCAAACTACTTATTTAAAATGAGTTGAAACACAATCCTTGAGCTATTTTTTGGGACACATTAATTGTTTTATGTTCAATCCACTTAAATTTGTCAAAACTAATGCGTTAATTCCTTCATGTTGCCTCAACATAAATTGATTGTGTTTTTTTTTTCCCCAAGGTGTTAAATAATCAATGACACATTTAAAACAAATCCACAAATGTGTTTAATCAAACCTACCTCTGCATAAACAACGAAGATCATCAAACTTCATATAGTTAAATCCATTCTGTCTCTTGATAGTAGAATTAAATGACATTAAACAATAAAGTCACATCAGTCACAATCCTCTCTCCTGATTATGTTATTCACAAACTTTCATTCTCAAAACTGTGGCTGACAAATATTTCACTCATAAGTTAAACATTTACCAGCAGTGTCTTTCCTTTAGTGCTCAAGGCGTTTTCTTTGTATTGAATGTCCAGCCAATCCGAGTGTTCAATAAAATAGAAGTTAATAGTGACTAAGCCACATTTTAGACACTATATCCCAAACCACTCCACTAACAATTTGGCGTCTTTTTTATTATTATGCAAGAAAGAACATTACAAAGATACAATATGAACAAAGGGACAAGAAGGGTTATATAAAAATCCAGCAAATTAAACAAGTTTAAATGATTTACACCAAGAAAGAGTTTTACATGCAATATAACTGTTTGAGTCTTTTAAAGAGTTCATATATAAATCAAAGTCCTTTCTGAAAATAAAAAGTAAAGGTGTTTCTTTGAAAATGTACATTTGTGGATGTAAAATTTAGCCAAAAAAAAAAAGCAATAAATTAATAATATATTTACAATGAGGAGGATCTACACACAGAGAGTAATCAAAGAATACAATTTTTGGGGAAATACAAAAGTTTGGAAATAAGGATTTTTTAATGAAATTGGAAAAGTCAAAACAAAAAACTTTACAGTAAGTGCACTCCCAAAATAAATGATTTAGTGTTTCATCATACGAGTACAAAATGAGCATTTAGGGGAAATATTATTATTAAAATTTAGCTGGTTTGAAATGTATTGTGAAGCAATTATGAATGATTTTGATTGAGACTTCAACAGCTTTATTAGATAAAATGTTTTTTTTTTCCGAAGAAGCTAAAACTGATCCCAATCTATGTCACCAAATATATTACTCCAAAAATATAGCGTCCTTGTTTATGTAAACGAGTCCATGTTTGACTCATAATGCGGTTGTTGCCACCTAGTGGTGTATTAATATAACCACAGAAAGAACACAACCTGTATAGATTGACCATTTTTCACCACATCTACATATATTTTTATTTCATATTACAATGATCCAGTGTCTTTTAATTATCTATTTAAATCAAAATCCTGCAAAAGCTGAGACTGTTTCGCTTCTGTCAAACTGGCAAAACCAGTTTCTAATTTCACATGAAAAAATACACTGATATGATTTTCAGCATAAAGCAGCTTTATATGTCAGTTTTTGTTTTTCGCAAAATTAAAAGTGTTTATTTATGATGGTTGAACTGGGCAGCACATTCGTCTTTATGCATGTTTGTCACTACAAGTTGCAGTGCTTTGTCATGTTTGTGTGGTGTGATTAAATTTGTATCTTTGCATTTGAAAGCATACTCCAGTTTTAAGTTTTTTACAAGAAAGACGACAAAAAAAAGAAACAAACCATGGAGCAGAGCACACTAACATGACAAAACATCACAGCTTGTGCATCGTGTGTATTTATGAAACCTTATATTTTCCTTTATATTCCTGATGTGTTCTTAAACTCATTTGCAAAGGGGAAAGAAAAAAATACTTAATATTGTACTTGATGTGGAGTGGTTTGCTTGGTTTAAAAAGCCATTTTAAAAAACATTAGTTAAATTCAGATTTCAATACATATTATCCTGATATGGCGACACGGTGGCGTAGTGAGTAGCACGTTCGCCTCACAGTAAGAAGATCGCTGGTTCTAGCCCCAGCTGGGTGAGTTGGCATTACTGTGCCACCCCAGATTAATAAAGGTACAAAGCTGAAAAGAAAATGAATGAATGAATTATCCCTATATTTGCATAATTATAATAAAAGTATGATTAACCATTCAATATACAATAGATTTATCTAGACTAACTTACATTTTAGGCTCAATAAATACTTAAATGTCTCTTTGAATTGTAAAAAAGCCGCCAAAAGTACATTATGTTGCCCAACAGCTGCAACATTTGTCAGACTGTAGACTAGAGAGTCCTCTGCTTTTTGCTGGATGTGGATTGAGTAATACACAAAGGTAAAGAGGCTGGTCCAGTGCTGTTACTGGCAAAATATTGCACAGCTATCAATCAGATTCAAGAACCAGACAGAACTGTTGTATAAAGCTGATTAACCATGTGGTTGGATGATAACAGCCTTCTGAGCCTACTAGGAGGCAGAAGGTCTCTACTGGCCCATATACATTAGCTGATGACGGGCACTCAATTGAGTGATGACAATTGAACCGGCTGAATGATTTCACTGATATAACAAATTATTTTAATAATATATTGGCTCTATCATTATTATTGCAGCATGGAGACCGCGTCATTATTGTTATTTTCAAAGTTTTTCTCAGGTTCAATGACAGCAGATTTTTTATCCCTTCACCCCCTTACCTGACACTGTACATCTGACTGACTCTGCTCTGCTGTCCCTTAATAATTTCCTTCTCCTTTGCCTGTGATTGACATTAGTATTTTATTATTAGTATTAGTATTTTATCATTGTGACATTAGTATGTTGCACTTTGCAACAAGCTAACGCTAACGTTAACTAGATAGGTAACATTTCAATCGCTAACATAGCAGACACATGGAAAATACATTGGTAATCAGCATTTTTACCGCAAATAATTTATGAATGAGTCTGTATCAACAACATTAAAGATGGTCACTTTATTTACAGTGAATAAAGTACACTTCTTACTGGCGATCATCTAGAACCGAGCTGCAGCCGCACATCTGACTTGTGTGTGTGCGCATAGTGATGAACCCGGGAAAGTGGACCAAACCACTGCCAGGAAGAGGAGGGGGAACTCAACAGTTTCTAAATGCATTTTAAATGCGAAATGCGTTTTTTTTTATCTACATATACAATTATTTTAGGTATAGTTACATATATTTTTCACAATACAGAATGCAATTTTTTTTTAACTTTTGTTTTTGGGAGGGGGGGGGGGAACACCCTCGGATGGAAGGGGACATGTCCCCCCTGTGCCCCCCGGGATTTACGCCCCTGGTTGTGTCGTGTTCAAAGATTTTGTACTCTACAAATATACTTCTGTGACTGTTGCTTGGCAACTATCAGTAGCATAGTTTACATTATTTCCGCCAGCTGGGGTGAAGTATACTTCTGTAATTTAACGGCCATTATACTATAACCTTCTATGTGAAGCTGCTTTGACACAATCTACATTGTAAAAGCGCTATACAAATAAAGGTGAATTGAATTGAATTGAATTATTTTACTTTTTTTCCGGCAAATAAACCCTAAAATTACAGATTTTTTCTTACAGTGTAGTAACATATAAATAAATCAACCTGACAAATAAATGTACCTACAAGGAAGACATTTTACATTAAGTAGATTGATTCTTGAAACACTGCTTTTGTTAGCTTTAACAGTAGGTCATTTTCTTTCAGTATTCTTAGTTTCCTCTTAGTGATAATCATACAAAACTGAACACACACTCATTTAAGCTAAAAATACCTAGAGATGCACCAAAATGAAAAATTCTTGGCTGAAACCGAAAACAAGAAAAGAAGAAACCAATGCTGAAAATCGAAACTCCAAAATAAATGATGCCAAGTATTAGTACCATTGCATTTATGGCTATGACCGTGTACTAACCTTACTAAAATCGAGGCATTGCAATTGCATAAATATTCAATTATAAAATAATAAATCAATTACAAATTATGAAAATATTTATTTAGCACATTGCAACAGTGGGTTATCACTTCTGTCATTGCTGACTCCAGACAGATAACCATCTAGTTTTTGAGTGGTTAAGCTTGTCTGATTGACATTTGAGAAAGATTTGAGAGAGTGTATTTAAATAGGGCCAGTGCATAAATTAAATTAGTCAAATTTTTTAAATATCTAGCAGAAATATGGCTTCAATCTGATGGTCACATATATACTAAGTCAGAACAGAAGAATCTTCGGTGGACAAATATTCAGTGCATCCCTAAAAATAACCATCCTCACACATTCATGAAAGACACGCAGAATAAATTTGTGAGTAAATCATTAGTAAAGCAAAATTTGACAGAATTATGTTAAATTATCATAGATAAAACAATACCTTCACCTAAAATGAAACCTGGTTCATATAATAAAAATGCTAATTGACTCTCTTCCAGCAGGTGGCGCCTTTGGACTCTTTTCACAAGACTGTTATGATGAGTTTAACGGTCATCAGCATCTTAAATCCTTAAAAGTTTTTTTAAAATTTTGATTTTTTTTTTTTAGTATGAACATTTATCTATGCATTATGTCATCTTTGCTTCAAATGACAAACTACGGCTTGTGTGAGGTGTTTCTAATGCTGCATCTATGCAACATGACAGTAAATTAGACGTTATTCTCTCCTCTGGCTGCCGTCATCAGTCTCACACAATTTTTTTTTCTTTTTTCTGAAAGTCTTTATAACATCATCGTGGAGTTAGTCTATTATTATTTGAGTAAAAAAGTTTGCAAAAGATGTAGCTCGCTGTGATCATCAATTGTGATCAAGAATGAGTTTTACAAGTTTAACATGTGTTTAAAACAGTGCATGTCTGTAATGAATTACTGCGATTTTACCGTGTTTATCATCACAGCCGCATATCACTACAACTATAAAAGAAGACGCTTCAGTCCCGGTTTGTGAAAAATTAAATCAGCTTTATTTTATACATTAACATAATGGATGTCGATATTAACCTGTATCCTGTCACATTTGCTGTGCAAAAACAGTGCAAAGTTAAATGCGCGCGCTGTGTGTGTGTGCGCGCTTGCGTGAACTTTGTACAAACATTGTGTGTGACTCATCTTTGCAGAAAGGCTTGAATTAACTTCACAACAAACACATCAAATAAACATTGGGAAAGTTCTTACTGTAGTATTTCTCACAAAGGTTGTGTAAGTTCAGCTTCCTTCATGTCTGTCACTGTGATGTTTATCTGACGCAGCAGAGGCTGAGATTGAGGCACACTCTGACAGGTATATGGGAACAGTGGGCGTGGAGAACTAGCAATAAAGGCACAGGCCACAAAAACAGCTACATAGTGTTCAGAGCAGAAATTCCAATATTCTGAAAAGTCTAATAAATAATCTGATGGGTGTTTTGGGCTGAAACTATACAGACACATGCTGGAGACACACTTCTGACTACTTTTTTTTGACCCACCTGTACTTTACATATTTGTCTCTTAGGTCTTGTTTTGTATTTCCAGTTTGTTATTTTTAAATCCCTGTATGTTTGCAAACCTGATGTTGTCTCTACCTGTTTACCGTTTCTTTCAATGTCTGCTTGTACTATTTCATTTGTTACATTCTTTGTAAAGTGCCCGTGAGCTCTGGAAAGGCGCTATATAAATAAAAATTATTATTATTATTATTATTATTAAAAGACTTATCTTAAATCTTGAAAAAGGTGTAAAATAGGTGGTCTTTAAAAGGTCTTAAATTTTAAAATTGTAATACTTTTAAAGAACCCATGGACAACCTGTTTTTAGAATATACGATTCCCTTGCCTATGGATGAAATGACAAGGAATAATAAACGGCAGAAAAATGGTCAAATTACTTTCTCTACAAACAGTGTTCATGACTATACATAAAAAGTAAAATAATATCATATGAAAATAGCGGTTTGCAACATCAGGAAGCCTAACGATCTGTTTCTAACGTCTAAAAAAAAAAAACAATGGAAGTGAATGAGACCGGAAGTCTCGAGCCAAAAAGATTCCAATGGCTGCACCCGCTTATATGTAAAGAATAAAGTCAATAGGATGGGAGTCCGGAATAACTCACAGCATTCCTGAACATGTAACAAGCATAGTTGTATTTATAGACAAGGATTATGTTAATTTTTAATGGATAATTTTTGTCAAATAGCTTTATCCGGAAAAAAACATGCACAGTTGTGTGAGTTAAAGACAGAAAATGTGAATGCGTTCTCTCAGTCTCTCAGATATCTCTGTTGAAAGTGGATTATATATCACACAGAGACACTGATGAGTCCCAGCCAATCCTAAATCCAGCATGGAGTGGCTCAGTGAATGTGGTGTTGAATGTGTGTAAGAGTGTGAGTGTGTTTGTGTCAGAGACGCTGTAGAAGGACAGAGTGCCTGCAGGCCAGTCCAGAAACACTCCTACTCTGTTAATGGGACAGGTAAATTTAGTTAATAAATTAAACTTATCATAGTGTCTGACGAAGAATGTCTTATTAAAGCAGTTTAGAATCCAAGACTTATTATTTAATCCCATCCAGCACTCTTTTTTCCATCCTTTCCTGCTGATTCCTTTATATGCCACTGATATGTAAACCTCCCCACCACTCAACTCAACCTCCCAGTAACAGCGTCCAGTGAGGCTTTCTTTACACAGAACCTGAGGATTGTACTCATCAAATCTCTCTGGATGATCAGGATATGGCTGCTCTTCTCGCACACGTGTCATCTTTCTGTTCCCCTCAGACAGAACGAGGTAAGTGCTGGTCGTGTTTAAATCCAGTGTGAGATTACATGCATCTGAACACAAGAGAGATAGTAAAACAAATCAACGGTGAGGTTAGTGTGTGTGTGTGTGTGTGTGTAGATTTTTCAACCAAAAAATAATTTATTAAACCGTAGCTGCAATACCAGGAGAATTTGGAATGTTTGATAATGTTTTCAAACAGCAGAAGGCACTTTAGGCTAGTTTTCAAGCAGCAGACGGTGCTCTAGGCTGGTTTTTAACAGCAGATGGCGCTCTAGGCTAGTTTTTAACAGTAGACGGAGCTCTAGGCTAGTTTTTTAACATCAGATGGCACTCTAGGCTAGTTTTTAATCAGCAGACATTGCTCTAGGCTAGCTTATAACAGCAGATGGCGCTCTAGGCTAGTTTTTAACAGCAGATGGCGCTTTAGGCTAGTTTTTCATCAGCAGACAATGCTCTAGGCTAGTTTTCAAACAGCAGACGGCACTCTAGGCTAGTTTTTAAACATCAGATGGCGCTCTAGGCTAGTTTTTAATCAGCAGA
>CAIGQQ010030436.1:0-12821 GCA_903798035.1 Danio albolineatus | reverse complement strand
TAGGAGGCTGTGGGATGGATTCAGCACTTCTCATAGACACACAGCTGGATTCTGGAGAAGATGCTGTCAGATTGAAATCAGGAGGCTGTGGGATGGATTCAGCACTTCTCAAAGACACACAGCTGGATTCTTGAGATGCTGTTGTCAGACTGAAATTAAGAGGGTCTTATTAAGGATGGTCCAAGCATCATTAAAAAAAAACCACAGCCCATATACAGTACATCAAGGGAAATCATGAAATTTACTCCAACTTTCAAATTTAACAGAAGCAAATGACCCTTTTCTTAACAGCTACACATCCCTTGTATGCTCCCAGTTTTTTAACATGGCAGTAGTTTAAGCAAAAACGAAAATGTACTCACTGTTTAATCCCTCTCAAGTGATTATAAACCTTTACGAGTTTCTTCTGGTGAACATAAAATAAGATATTTTGAAGAAAGCTGAAAATATGTAACCATTAGAATCCATAGTACACTCTCAAAAAATAAAGGTGCAGGATCTGTCACTGGGGCAGTACCTTTTCAAATGATACATATTTGTACCCAAAGGGTCCAGTGGTACCTCAATGGTGCATATTAGTGCCCAAATGTACCTAAAAAGTACCTTTGCAGTACCAGTATGGAACCTTCAGGTATAATTATGTATCATTTGAAAAGGTACTGCCCTTGTGACAGCTTCTGTACCTTTATTTCTGAGAGTGTAGGAAAAACAAATACTAAGTAAGTCAATGGTTACAGGTTTCTAATTAATATTGAACTCTAATTAATCTAATTAACATCTTCTTTTGTGTTCAAACAGAACAAAGAAACTCAAACAGGTATGAAACAAGTGGAGTTTTTTTTTGTGAACCATCTCTTTTGCTATCTCAGGACAGGAGTTAAATCAGGTTTACACTTACCCTGGGGTCACTGTAATAGTCTTGGATTCTGAAAATGGTGTTTTCAGACTGAAATTAGGAGGCCGTGGAAGGGATTCGTCACTTCTCTCAGACACATAGCTGGATCCTGAAGATGCAGCTTCATCTGTCTGAACATCATCCATTTTTCTCTTCGAAATGAGGCTCATTTTACAGTCAACGCCATAACTATGGACAAAAACGGATGATAGAACTGACTTCAGAAATACAAAAGAAATTAAAAAGAAACTTCTTTATAAACATTTATCCTCACACAAATGTTAAAATATAAAGCAAAGCACGTTCATGACAGACTCACAAACACACTGCCACATAATCACTGCCCAAGTTCGCTGTGCTTGACAATTTTACATTTTCCTTTTTTGAGCAATTACTTAAAAACATAGCCGTATGATCTGTGAACGACCCGTACAGCTTTACTGTAGACATTTCCCCGAGAAAAATGACGTTGACTGAAACTTTCTGTCGTACACCACGCCCACCAAAAGAGTACCCTTTAGCAGTGGAAACGCAAGCCTGATAAAGGTTACCCATACCGACCCATACCGTACCGTACTGTATCACTTAATGGAAATGGGCCATAAGTGCCATTTGAGAATTCATGAAATTCAGTCCTCATTTCAACCTTAAGTATGACTCAATTTCTTAACAGCTGAAACCCGTTATGCTCCCAGTTATTTATTATTACAGTAGTTTATGCAAAAATTAATATTTACTCAGTTTAATCAACTTCAAATGATAATAAACCTTTATGAGTTTCTTTATTCTGTTGAAGATAAATTAATAATTTTTGAAGAAAGCTGAAAACTTGTAATAATCAAAATACGTAGAAGAAAAAAACATTATAAATATTTTATTTTTTGTTCAGCAGAATCAAGAATCTCAAACAGCTTTGGAAAAAGTGAAGGGAAAATAAGTTGTGAACTATCCCTTTAATGCTAAAAGCTGTCATTTCCTCCTTTATAAATCCCCCACAGGCGTTAACCGGATGCCACTCTTTAGACAATCACAATGTTGTGCAGACCCTGGCCAAGAACAGTTGTTTTTGTTACTGTTCCTGAGGGACTGCAAAAGCCAAGCCAAAACGGACCAGTGACATTCACAGTTAAATAGTAAATAAGGCATCTTAAAAACATGTTTATGGTAGGATAGTACAGAAATGCACGTTATTTAACAATTCCTAAATAAATAAAGAAATTTGTGATTTACATTAACGGGGTTGTTTCTTTCCTTAAATGTGATGAACAGCCACAAAGCCAAGAGCAGATTCTCACCTGTGCCTTGCAGTTTTTACGAGCCCGTCTGAAGCGCGAGTGGTTTCGCTTTCTCACTTGCGCGTCAATATTTATAATAACAAACTTCTTGAGCTGATAATAATAATGTGTGCTTAATTGACGTGCTTTTAAATCCCGATCCTTTCAGAAACCGACAAACGTGAGACTGACGCGTGCAAACACATAGGCGAAGCCGGAAAAAAGGAGCAAATTTTAGTTTCAGCAAACATGAAGAAAATGCTACGTTTAACCATTATCATCATCACCTTCTGGACTATTATGAACTCGGAATGACGAAATTACTTTCTAACAGAGGCTACGTGCGCTGGTGAAGATTAAAGACACAGATGAGAGGTTTGCACTGACTGTGGGCTATATTTCCTGTTGTTTTTGAACCTAAAGAAGGACTAAATGTCTGCTGTGTGTAGTTTTTCTGTAATTGGTAACATATCCGAGACTGTAAGGGGCTGTATGTGTTCATATGTGCTGCATTTATTTATTTATTTTATATAATCGCAGACAGTAGGCTATTTCGCAACATTGATCTGCTGTTATACTCAGATCATGTTCATAGAAAGGTTAGTAATGAACATTTATATACCAGTGTTTATGTGTATAATAAAGCCTCTGTTTTGTGAGAAGTGCTGCTCGTATGATCTGTGAACGACCCGTACAGCTTTACTGTAGACATTTCCCTGAGCAAAAATGACGTCGACTGAAACTTTCTGTCGTACACCACGCCCACCAAAAGAGTACCCTTTTGCAGTGGAAACGCAAGCCTGATAAAGGGGACTCGTACCAACCCATACCGTACCGTATCACTCAGTGGAAATGGGCCATAAGTGCCATTTGAGAATTCATGAAATTCAGTTCTACTTTCAAACTTAAGAATGACCCAATTTCTAAACAGCTGAAACCCGTTATGCTCCCAGTTATTTATTATTACAGTAGTTTACGCAAAAAAAATTTTTTTACTCAGTTTAATCACCTTCAAATGATTATAAACCTTTATGAGTTTCTTTCTTCTGTTGAAGATAAATTAATCATTTTTGAAGAAAGCTGAAAACTTGTAATAATTAAAATACATAGAAGAAAAAAACATTATAAATATCTTATTTTTTGTTCAGCAGAATCAAGAAACTCAAACAGCTTTGGAAAAAGTGAAGGGAAAATAAATTGTGAACTATCCCTTTAATGCTAAAATCTGTCATTTCCTTTTTTATAAATCCCCCACAGGCGTTAACCGGATGCCACTCTTTAGACAACCCCAATGTTGTGCAGACCCTGGACAAGAACAGTTGTTTTTGTTACTGTTCCTGAGGGACTGCAAAAGCCAAGCCAAAACTGACCAGTGACATTCACAGTTAAATAGTAAATAAAGCATCTTAAAAATACATGTTTATGGTAGGATAGTACAGAAATGCACGTTATTTAACAATTCCTGAATAAATAAAGAAATGTGTGATTTACATTAACAGGGTTGTTTCCTTAAATGTGTGTTGCATTTGTGCATGTTTGGTCAAACTATAATCAAAATATAATAAGATATCAAAATAAATCTGAAGTACTTCATTTGGAAAACACTGAGGTAAAGTTTTATATTTGCACACTCTCTATATTGTTAATTACCATGGTACTTTGAATATTAGGACTGAAATCACATGTAAATGACTTCAAAACAACATTAGCACTGTTTAATTGACTGTGAACAATGTTGTAGCCTACTTTGATAGTCGTTGGCTGCTAATATGAATTGACTACAAGTAATTCGCAAAGCATACTTAGGAAAAAGTCCGAATGAGTAAGTATAAAATCAAATTAACCTCACTTTGGAAGCTTACTACATGGCATGTTTCACGTTGTGACGACAGATTTACTGTAACACTATATAAATAGCTTCGTTAACTCCAATTATCTAAAATATTGTAACATGTTTAGAAAACTTTCGCGATTCAACACAAACCAAATAACGCTAGATGTACTGTACAGTCATAATAAACAACTGCGTCACGTTTGGCGTTGTACTTAAGTCATATCCTCAAACTGAACCAAACTGCAAAAATGTAACGTTAATAAAATATACTCACCACCATTCTGTGATAAGGAAATAATCAAGTTGTAAGTCAATTTTGACGTTATTAAAACATGAATCGCTCGATGTGGTTCGTTTCACTTCCGTTAGCAACTGAAGTCACTTCATAACCTCAACATAGCGGTTTCTTCTCCTTCCTATGGTCCTACGAAGAGCTTAGTCATCTTGGAGGACATCTCAAATCATTTTTTTTTATCTCGCCACGAGAATGGAGGATATAGATAGGATATCAAGCTGTAGACAGTGGCAGAATAGATTCAGAGCACTATCTGGACTTCGAATGGGAGGCTCTACAACAGCTGCGGCTAATGAAAATGCACAGCGTAGTTTTTATGACACATACACAGTTTTTTCATTAATGTAAGGGGTAACTCAGGGGTGTAGGGTTGGGTTGGTAGTAGACGTGTTGCTTTTCGATAAAAAGAAAAAGTACACAGCAAGAAATGCTTTTCTTACTAAAAGTTTTTGTCTTGTTTCTAGTCCAAATATCAAACTATTTTTAAATCAAGAAAACTTTCCAGACAAGTGAAAAATATGTCTTGTTTTTAGAAATAATACGTCAAAATTTAGTGAATTTATTTCTTTTTTTGTGATAAAATTTTTATTGAACAGTTGGAATTACTTACAGCATGTACAGTATTCACTGTTATAGACAGGACAGGAACCAACTGCATTTTCTATTAATACCTCACCCCCACCCACCCCTGGCGAAAATATAAATTAGACAGAGACAAAAACGAGACAAAAACATGACAGTAGAAAAAATAGTAATAATGTAAAGAAGGAAGGGGGAAAAACCCCTCTGCATTTAACTTCTTACAGCAGCATAGGTAAATACAACTATGCATGGGCTGATATAAGATTCTGACGGTATGATAACCTTGGATAAAAATATCACGGTTTCACAGTATGATGGTATTGTTATTAAGTGTCTGGCTAAAAAACAAAACCTTTTTCCCCTTTTAACACAATATATTTTATTTTGAGAAACATTTAAAATATTTTGGGGCAATAAACATGTCAGGCTAAATAATTTAAGTGAATCATTGACTTCTGCATTCTACATTTGTTTTAAAAAAAACAGATTTCTTTACAATTTACACCTAAAATAATAAATAAATAAAAAAGTAAATAAAAAATCTTACACATACCTTAGGAACGGTATAGCAGAAAATGTTGGCGGTATGATAACCTTGACTTTTCAAAACCACGGTATATACCTTGAAAACGGTTATCGTCCCATGCCTAAATACAACAAAGGTAAATACAGCATTTAACATAGGTAAATACAATGGACTTTTACACATAGGTTAACTAGAATGCACAGAAAAAAAATCACAATAGTATATCTTTTATCTTAGATATTGCACATATCCATAAATTAGTAGTTTTTGTGGAAGCGCCATGCATCCTTGCCACAGACAGTTCCACATTTGCAATGTCCAAAAACATAAACATCCAGTGTTTCCAGTCCAGGGAGTGTGGAGGCTGCCATCATAAAGCTAACGTTTTTTTACCTGCTGTTAGAGCAGTTTTTTTTTTTTTCTGAAATAAAGAAAAATCAATTAACCAATGGGCATTATGGGCACAGCCCCAGGGGCCCGTGTGCACTTGGGGCCTCTGTGAGGGGGGGGAATGCCGATTTTGGAGTGTCTATTTAGGCTAAGTGCAAATAGTGCACCTCGTTGGAATAAGATTTTTGAGCGATTTCCGCCCATCACTGTTCCGCCCAAAACTAAATAGCACAACCAAGAGTGGCGTAGCTCATAAAGCGCATGGTATCACCTTTTGATGTGATCGATCATCAACCCGGTTCGAATCCGGCATCTGATAAACTAAATTTTCCTCATTTCCCTATTACATGTCAGATTGGAAATACCTTTATTTTTAATAGAAGGGAAATATTTTAAAAAAAAAAAAAATGAAAATGATGAAAATGTGATGTAAAGTCACAAGTGGCACGTCGGTATTTAGGTTTAGCCTATTTCATGTGTATAAACAGCATCTAAAGAGTTATTTTAAACATTCTATAAACAGTTATTTTCCACCTGGTGTTAAATGTTAGCAACATCTTAATATAAATAATTAATATTTACAATGAATTCCCTTTAAAATTTGTATTTTAGTGCTGCTTCAGTGAAGTTGATCAAGTATATTAAAAACCGTTAAATAAACCTGTGCTTTAAAAATAAGTAAAATCTTTGTAGACTATATATATATATATATATATATATATATATATATATATAGATGTGATATAAATATATATATATATATATATATATATATATATATATATATATATATATATATGTTGCAGTGAGTGACTGGGTACGGGGCCCTACAAGACAATGTGCCCAGGTGTCTTTGAGTTCTTAATCCGGGCCTGGAGATGATGTTAGTTTCATTAAGTGAAGTTTCCTAGGAGTGAGGTAAACTCTATGAATCATTTTGTAATGGATGAGCTGATGATTGAGGTTCTTTAAGGTAAGTTTGAAATTAGTCCATAGTGAATTTATTTCTTAAAATAAGCAAAATAATTTACCACAAGCAAAATAATCTTGTTTTTGCTTTGAAATAAGACTCCCCCTCCCCCCATTGACAGATTACTTATTAATATTACTATGTTTTACTGTTTTTTTTAATGTCAAGCCGCCATTGAGCAGGTGTTAAAAATGAGCAAGCCTGCTAAAACATCTAAACACATACATTTGGTTAGTCTATTGTAATTGTGATGTCCATGTCAAATAAACAATTAAATACTTTTCTGAAAATAGGAATTGTGTCAGGGTAGCACGATCACCTCACAGCAAGAAGGTCGCTGGTTCGAGCCTCGGCTGGGTCAGTTGGCATTTCTGTGTGGAGTTTGCATGTTCTCCTTGTGGTCGCGTGGGTTTTCTCCGGGTGCTCCGGTTTCCCCCACAACTCAAAAGACATGTGGTATAGGTGAATTGGGTAGGCTAAATTGTCTGTAGTGAATGAGGGTGAATGGATGTATCCCAGTGATGGGTTGCAGCTGGGTGCCACGGTGGCGTAGTGAGTAGCACATTTGCCTCTCAGCATATGGTCGCTGGTTCGAGCCTCGGCTGGGTCAGTTGGTATCTCTGTGTGGAGTTTGCATGTTCTCCCCGTGGTCGTGTGAGTTTCCTCCGGGTGCTCCGGTTTCCCCGACAAGTCCAGAGACATGCGGTATAGGTGAATTGGGTGAGCTAAATTGTCCATAGTGAATGAGTGTGTATGGATGTTTCCCAGAGATGGGTTGCAGCTGGAAGGGCATCCGCTGCGTAAAACATATGCTGGATAAGTTGGCGGTTCATTCCGCTGTGGCGACCCCTGATTAATAAAGGAATGAAATGAAATGAAAATGAATGAATGAAGTAATTTGTGTAAGCTTTACACCAGAGAAATGTATAAATTAGCAAGTGACAGGGACCTCTGGCGGTGAGATGGACGTCTTTGCTGTAAATTACTGCACTAACTAGATTTGTATGTCCTTAAAATGTATTACTATATTAACTGAAACGACATGACTTACAAATGATGAACGTCACAATCCATCTGTCACTGAGCAAACATATTCGTCGTACACAAAGCCGTTTAGCATAAACTGGATTGGATTAGCGATCAACATCGGCGCGCTGGTTCTTGATTGACGTGTCTACAGTAACTAAGGGAGGCGGGGCTAATCTTGTTGTTGTTGCTGTTGGAAACAGTCGCGCCAGTAATGGCTGCTCGCTGAAGTCATTCATGGATCCGCTACAGCATACACGACTGGACTTCTTTGCAACATTTACGGGATATACGGTACGTTTACTTCATAATAACATCACAGTGAACAGTAGCAGATGTCAAATGGAATATATTTGCTGATTTTTTTCTTCAAGAGAAAACTACGCTGGCTGTGATTTGTTTGCATTGTTTCCAGCTAGCGTGTTAGATTGAGCCAAACTGCAACATCAACAATCACTAACAGAAGCATACACATTAATATATTTATTATTAATCATAATCGAATTAACAGTAACTATAATTCTGGGTTAAATAGTTAGCTTTTAGGCTAACAGTGTAACGTTAGACGTTTATGATGCCTTTTAAAGGTGTTTCTGTATTGGCGGTTAAGTTAAACATTACATAATCTGATTAACCGCAGTAAGAGTAAATAAAGACCTTCATGTTAGAGGTAGCACTGGAGTATGGAGTTAACTTAATCTATCTTAATGGTTGATGTTTTCTGTTTTAAGGACTGATGTTTCCAGAATGAATGTCCATATTTCTTCAGAATGCCAGCAGGCGAGTAAACATCATTCATACTTGGTGTAACAACTCTTTTTTTCTGTCATTGGTGATAATAGATATTCTTACATACAGATTTGTTCAAATCTCCGTTTGACAGGTCAAAGTGATGTGAGAGCTAAGACGAAAGCTCGCTTCGACGAGGTTTTGAAGAGATACACAAACCCTCCGTCTGAGAAAAAGAAAGCCAAACAGATCTCTGACCAGTCTCAGGAAATTATCGTGGTTAGTAATAATAATTGAGGGAAAGTTGGTTTTAATTTTGCACATTCTGACATTGTCCTTGATATAATTTCAGAAATGTATTCTTTGCTAATTCTAAATAGGTAAATCACATTAGCAGCCAATGACTATTAAAGTACAACATTGTTCACAGTCAGTTAATGCTAGTGCTAATGTTGGTATTGAGCTAAAGTTAATTTTATATCACCACATTTGGACTTTCTCCTTTATAATATAATTTCAGGAGAGTATTTTCTGCATTCCAAATAGTGAAATCATATTAGCAGTAGGCATGGGACAATAATCATTTTCAAGGTATACCGTGGTATGGAATAGTCAAGGTTTTCATACCGCCAAATTTTTCTGCAATACCATTCCTAAGGTATGTGTAAGATTTTTTTATTTCCTTGTTTTTTTTAGTTTTTTTTAGGGGTAAATTGTAAAGAAATCTGTGTTTTTGAAGCAAATAAGAACCACAGATGTCAATGATTCACTTGAATTATTTAGCCTGACATTACTGTCCCAAAATACTTTGAATTTTTCTCAAAATAAAATATATTGTGTTCAAAGGGGAAAAAGATTTAGTTTTTTAGCCAGACATTTAAAAGGAATATATATTAGAGCAGTCATCACAATACAGTCATACCGTGAAACCGTGAAATTTTTATCCAAGGTTATCAAACCGTCAGAATCTTATACCGGCCCATGTCTAATTAACAGCCAATGACTAGCAAAGTACAAGTGTTCACAGTCAATCAAATAGTGCTAATGTTGTTTTCAAGTCATACTTGCATGAGATTTCAGAGCGAATATTCAATGTACCATGAACGAATGTGTGAATATAAAACCAACTTACCTCAGAAATGTTGTTTTGAAGTCATACTTGATTAAATTTCAGAGTAAATAGTTAAAGTAATGTGGTAAACAATATCGGCAAAGTGTTACAAGTTGTCACTGTTCAAAAGTGAACAAATGTGTCAATATAAACCAACTTTATCTCATTGTAATAATATTTGAACAATTCCATGCAAATTGTCACCTTAGAATTATCTGACATTTTTGTCAAAATTGAGTTATTGACATATTCTTATTAATTGCCAACTTATTTACATTATGGGATGTTTTTTTTAATAAGTTGTTTACATTTTAAGACATTTTATAAAAAAAAAAATGTTATTTGCGTACTGTTTGCTATGGAATGCAAAAACTTTGAAGCTCAATATTTCAAGATCATTCAGAGGTGTCAACTTTGCTATCAAACAAGCACAGAAATAGTAAAACCCTTTCTAAGTTGTTTGTGTAGACTTGTATTTAACGTTTTAAAACTATTTACCTGTCACACAAGTGCCAGTTTCACAGATGTCACATCCATAATGAAGCATTTTCCTCATAAAAGCAAAAAAACTATGAATATTTTTTGTTCCACAGAGAGTCAACTCTTATGTTTTAGATTATTATGATTATTTCTTTTTGGTTGTGCAGTTAAATTCACAAAATTTATACAGATTAAACTAGAACACTTTTTTATTCACATCTATAATGAATATTTATTAACTTCAATTAAAATCTAAAACATTTTCAGATTGATATCTTTATGATATTTCAGTTTTATCATCTACTCAGTTTTGTTTTGGAAAATACATATATATGTTTCAGAACACTAAACATACATCATCTGTAAATTAATTTTTAAGTTTATCCTGTCAATGTCACATCCATAATGCTGGAATCGCTCATGTATTCTTTATTTGAACCAGAAAAATGTTGCTCATCGAAAAATAATCACTGTAAATAATAACTTAATCACATTTTCTTTTAGCTTCAGACCTTAAAGAAGAACCTAGATTTGAGTAAAGACACTGAAGATGATGAAGCCATCCTGCATAACACATACAATCCAGCTCAGGGCAGCCCTAGATACACCAAAAACAGGCGCAGGGAGAGGGAAGTATCGGAAAAGACTAACATAAACAATGCTGTAAGTGAGGAGGAGTCCACATTGACCAGCGGGAAGAAGAAAAGCAAGAGGAAGCTCCCACAACCACCACCCAGCGTTCAAGATGCGGATGACAACGACAGAAAAACTGATACAGAAACTGATGGAAAACCTATTAGGAGGATAAAAAAAGGGAAAAATAAAGCTGGAAATGATGTGAGTCGTCAGAAAGAGCAGACGGAGACAGAAGATGATTATTTACGGGCGTACCAACATCAGATCTCACAGGAGGAAGAGTCGGCGGGAAAGAAATCGACACGCAAGAAAGCCACAGAGAAGCTTGAGGAGAACCAGCTACTAAACAATGAGCTGGAGAGGAAAAAGAAGAAGGTGAAATCAAGCAAACATGATGCTGAAAAAAGGTAATACAATTATTTTATAAAAGATAAATGAAAAAAAGTAGGGCTGTCCAAAAATTAATCGTGATTAATCACATCCAAAATAAAAGTTTGTTTTGACATAATATGTGTGTGTGTTATATATATTTATTATGTATATGTAATAAACACATTCATAGAAGCCAAAACTATATATCAAAAAGTTACATCAAAGTAGTTACATCATATTCAAATGTAAAATTTGTGTCATACACATATATTTTTTATATATCTAAATATAAACCAACATTTTATCAAGTATATGCATTTGTGTATTTATATATTCATAATATAAATATAGACAGAGCACACACAAATATTATGTTAAACTTTTATTTTGGATGTGATTAATCACGATTAATTTTTGGACAGCCCTAAAAAAAGTAATATTTTGTTCTTAATATTTCAGATATTTAATATTTTGCGCGACTGAAGTAACTAACGTTACATTACGTGATTATCCATATGTTTTAAAGGTAACACTTTTAGTTTAAGAACTAATTCCAGTTATTTATTTTCCTTCAGCTTAGCCATTTAATTATCAGGAGTCGCCACAGTGGAATGAACCGCCAACTATTCCAGCATATTTTTTACTTCCATTTAGTTTATTCAATTCACTTATAGCGCATGTTTTTGGACTGTGGGGGGAAACCGGAGCACCCAGAGGAAACCCAGGCCAACACTGGGAGAACATGCAAACTCCACACAGAAATGCCAACTGGCCCAGCCGGGACTCAAACCAGCGACCTTTTTTCTGAGAGGCGACAGTGCTAACCACTGAGCCACCTCCAGTTATTTACTACTGGCGAATTACCTATTAATAAGATATTAGCTGTTTATCGGTACTTATAAAGTATAACATATTAAACATATTCTACATCACTAATTTTACCTAATACCTAAACCCAACTACTACCTAAATGACTATTAATAAGCAGCTAATCAGTAGCCTATTGAACTATTCCTTGTAGTTAATGGTTTACAGCAGTAATTATACCCTAAAATACAGTGACTGTTAATAATTTGGAAAATCATGCTAAAAGCGTGAGCATCAAATATATCAGTCTTTTGAGGAATGCTTATTTGATCATCTCATACTCATCATGGCATTGCATTTTATATTTTAAAAATACTGCTTTAATTATAAAACTAAGCGATTAAATACCATTTAGACATTAGTGATATAGTGCAACAATTAATATAAGCATCCTATAAACGTCTTTCAAAAAAAAAAAAAAAGAATGGATGATTTGCTTTAAAAGCTAACTGAATTAATTTTATTTATTTTTTTGGTCATAGAAATATTAAAAGGACAGCTCACCCAAAAATTAAGATTCAGTCATCATTTACTCACCCTTTACTTGTTTCAAAGCTTTATGAGTTTCTTTCTTCTGTTAAACACACAAAAAAACTTTTGAAAAATGTGGGAAACTTGTAACCATTTATTTATTTTTCCAATAATGGAAGTCAATGGTTACAGGTTTCCAGCATTCTTCAAAGTATCTTTTTTGTGTTAACTGAAGAAAGAAACTCATACAGGATTGGAACCACTTTAAGGTGAGTAAGTAGTGATTCAATTATAATTTTTGGGTGAACTTTTTGGTTTTTTTTCCACCTTCAAGTTTGAGAGCCATATCATTTTTGCGTTTTG